>LTDI01000121.1:0-54064 GCA_001654545.1 Fusarium agapanthi | reverse complement strand
ATATAACGAGGAGAAATAAATGCCTATACGCGTGCCCTGCTTGCCAGTTTTAATTGTAGAGTGAGCAAAGCGTTGACAGTGCTTGCCAGGTGCCAACTAATAAACAGACATAGACTGACGGTGTATTAACTTCCATTTCTGTGGAAACCCGTTTGCTTGAGCCCACGCCTTCCATTCTTTCACCGCGAAGTGGCTCCAGCTCCTTCCTTCAGCACCACCCCTTTCATGAGGAGAACTTTGGAATTTCATTTCTTTCTCTACCTACCTCTCGCTTACCTGAGGTTCTTACACCAAAAGGCTCAATACCTTAGGGAACACTCCTTTTTATTGACTTTGAACCTGAGAGCGAGGTTCGTGCGATATTCCTGTAAGTAGAACTCCCCTTCTCCATGTTTCTCCCCTGCACTTACCGAGAACTTCTAACAGTCACTATTGCATCCCAGCTCTGACAGACGAGCCATAATGAACCCTCGAGACAAGATGTCGAGCCAACGCCAATCTGGTGTCGGGGGCCGATCTGGAAATTCCTTCACCACTGGACCCCAAGCATATCCTGTTGGTGCACCTGGTCCCCTCGTGGATGTTGGTAACAATGGAGGTGATCCGGGACGACAGAGCAATGCTGCCTTCCAGCACCGTCTGAAAGGTCGTAATAATTCGTCAATGGATGAGTTCTTGATGGTGCAGGAGTCGCGAGTGAACGGCTTTCTTCAACATTCTGCACAACAGATGGAGGTGCAGCGGTCCAGCCTTCAACAGGTGGCGGACCATCTCTCTGCCACTGCTAGCAACATTGGACAAAGCATAGCCCAGTGGATGGGACATCCAGCTTCGGAGCGAGCAGCCAGCCTGTATCAGGAGCTTGAGAAGTCTTACAGTCGACAGGTTGATGCTGATAACCAGTACCGACAACTGAATGACGAGTATCAGGCCTTGGAGAAGCAGCTGCAAGACTCCAACACCAAGCTTGAGAATGCTATCAAGGAGCGGGACGAGCAGCGACGACTCGCCGAGAGTACCAACTGGACAGGTTCGACAAAGGTGTCGGATGATGCTATTCAGAGCCAGTGGAAGCAGCTTGGATACAACATTCGGGCCATGAGCAGATCTTTAGCCAAGTGCCAGATTCGCCGTCCCCAGAACGATGGCATCAAAAACCGACTATCCATGGCGGTGCCACGCTGGAACAAGTTATTGGCCAACGGTAGTCACAAAGAGTTCGTCATCGGCGCTTATCTGTGGGCCATTGTTGAAGAGATCATTGAGGAAGGCAGTGAGATTATGGGAGGCGATCATGGAATAAACTTCAAAGCGATCCGGGCTGAATTCATTGGTATGTACTAAATTCGAGTTTGAGATGATCTACCCAATATCTAACCACTGTTCGCAGGATCTGCTCCCGAGGGAGATAAACCTTCAGACCGTGGTCCAACTCTCCGCCATGTTGCACGATGGGCTGCACAGGGTGCAGCCTTGTTTGGACATTTTTTTGTCCGCAACGAGCAAGCACTCAGGACCCGAGCAGCTTGTGAGATCGAAGGGCTGAAAGCTTTCTTGGCTTTCCCTAAAGACAAATCTAGCTCTGATCTCTTCCAGGAGATGAAGACCATCATTGACACTGCGCTGGAGCTAGACGAGATGTTGATGAACTCCAAAGCAATATTCACCATCTGCCGGCCCGAGGGCGACGGCTCGAAGAACCAGCGATTCGATGCAACTGAAATGGATGCCTTTGTACAGGGCAAAGACTTGTCATCAAAGACTGTGGTCGAGTTTACCATCTCGCCCAGGCTCATCAAGATGGGCAACGCCGATGGCTGCAACTACGACAGCCGCATGGTTGTTTGCAAGTCTTTGGTTGTATGCCGTTAACTGCCGTTGGCACGGACACAAGATTATATGAAGCAGCACCCTCATAGACAGGAACACGTCATCCGAGTAGAGCTGGAAGTGTTTCTGGAGCAGCAATCCCACGATTTTATGAAGGTATCAGTACTGGTGGTATATATGGTTCTATGATAATTTTGTCCGAGGCTAGTACGCCAGATTAGATGCCTGGGGGATAAAGAAACCATAATGTCAGAGCAGTTTGTTGTTAATCATGTTTTGTCTTACATCGTTACAGTGTGTGATGTTTCTCCTCGGTGTTGTTCACCTTTACACCGAAAGGGAATAGTGTGCACTAGACCAGCTGCAACCTGGTAAGCCAACGCGGGGATGTCTTCGGTGAGAGAAGCACGAGGGATAGTCAGCTGTCACTGCACACAGACTGTGTTATCGTAGTGTCTAGTGTGACAAACTATTGGTTCACTACGGAGGCGAGAACGGCGGACTCAAAAGAGCTGACCGATAGAGTGTGATTTGATACATCATTATGCTCTCGTATGTAGTCATGGAAGAAAGAGGGGTTGAGACTTGGCCTTTTCGCCATTATGTAGCAGCTGCTCTGCATAGTTGGTATAGTGGTTGTAGTTATGTGAACTGATTTGGATCGAGAAGTCCGAATGTTTGACCGAGTTTCTCGTTTGTTTCGAATCAGTGAATGGTCGAGACAGAACAAGCTCATGCACGTGCCAACGGTTGTCTCCAACTCAGGTCAGTCTGAGTGTCAATCTCCAGGGATTCGGGTTAGTTATCAGGGGGCCCGGGCCTTGAAGCCGTTGCATTTCGTGGTCTTTGGGTGACGAATCAATCCATGTCGATTTTTATAGAGGTCCAGATTAGATCTTACCAATCCGAATCTGTCTCGAGTCTCCGGTTCACGTCCCGAGGCCCAAAGATAATGAGACGACTACCGTGGAAAACCGCCATATGACAGGTTTATGCGGAGGACGAATGCCGAGGATATCAAGTCGGAGGAAACAGCAGAGAACAGACAACTTGGTGAGAATCTTTGCCTCTTATCAAGTCTTGTCAAGCTTGGCCCTCCCACATTCTCACGTATCGTCCAAGCAATCGCTTGATACCCCTGCTTCACGCCCAACCTCGCATTGCTGAGCCTCCCCTCCATTGGGCGCCGATCAAGAACCACCCCGGACGAACCAGTCTTGGCTTCAGTGCTTGTCATTGAGCTTCTGTTTCAGTCTTTTTTTGGCCGCTGTCTGTCTGGATGTCGTCTTGTCTGTGTCTCGAGTGACCTCAATACGACGAGGTCGGCTCCGTCCAATGATCCTCTCGAGACGTCAACTGAACTGTTGTCACTAACCACAAGACGCCCTAGTTCGAAATCACTGAACTCTGTCCGACAAACAAGAGAAGAGGGTGTGGAACCTTAATCCATAGCCTGTGCCTGTCCAAGCATGCCCGTCCTCCACTGTCTGTTCATAGCCTGAGAGCCTGAGCCGCCACTTCGCTTCCAAATTGACCTTATCCGGTTCCGCTCCGTTGCTCTACTACGCGCTGTAGGCTCTCGACCAGGCTCAACGTGACTCCTCATCTCGTCTTGGCTTTTTTTTTTTTTTTGCTTTGCTTTGTGAGGGAGAGAGAGTAAGAGACTTGGGGTAGGGAACAAGGTCCAGGTGGATGTGTTAGTGTGTACATACCTTGCCGAGACGAGACTACCACTACCACTACCTAACCTCTACTTCTACCTCTAGTTGACTTATTAGTTAGTTATTTTTTCACTTCTGCAACACACTTGATCCCATTGTTTTTTCCTCTTTCACAACAAACTCTAGATCCTCGCACGCTGCAATTGATAATTGAACCTATCATTCTTTGCGTCAGTGCCTGATTCAGGCACTCGACTTATCGTCCTTTCTACTCTATCGACGTCATCGCATGCGAACTACTCCGCCCGCTGTATATCTTGCTCCATCGCCGCTACAGCACTGTAGCACCTACAAACTGTACCTATACCGATACCGATACCATCTTCCACCAACACCTGACACTCAACGTTTTGCCTTTAAACGCCTTGGCAATCTGATTTTTCATTCAATCTCACCTTACGATTACTTCACTTGCTTCTGCTGTTAGTTTGTCTTGCCCAGTTCCTCCGATAGCCTCCTCCTCTCCATGTAAGTCGACCTGGTCCTCCACACTGTGGCTATACCTATTTTTTCACACGTCGTCAACACTTGAAATGCGCCGCAACCCTGCCATACGCAATCTTCACTCAGCGTCAACCTCCTCAAGTGTGACTCAGACTAACGTGGACTCTTTCCAGATTCGAACTCGGCCTTTGCTATTTCAGCGTTATCTCCGATCTCGTTCCGTTCGCCTTTTGTATCGTCTCCGGCCTCATCCCGGCGTTAACAAGCTTCCCCACGACGTCATCAGCCGCAAAATCCACCCGCAGACTCACTTCAACATCTCGTGCTTCAACTTGAAGCATCTTCCATAACTGCCCAAAACGGACGCATCAAGGGGTCATCGTAGCCGCTCCTCCTCCTTCTTCTTAACTCTCGATCGATTCTTTCACCCTCCCTAACATCTCCCTTGATCCAAGCTCAACCTTAGCGGCGCCGAAGAGAATCTCTACGAATCGAGCCGCCCATTACCAGTGAAGTTTGGAATAACCACTGTTGATAGTCGCGGGAAACAATACCATGGGAAACAACAACTCGACTCCAGGCGGATCCAACTCCAAAGGCTCCGGCTCGGCCGGGCCTGATGCACCCCTCCAGTCTTACCCATCATTCAGCAGATCTGACACCAAGGAATCGTCCCGCTCGTTTCGATCTCTAGGCTCAAAGATCCGTGGTAGCAAGTCTGATAGTCCTAGGAACTCACAGGTTCTATCCAATGGTGACATTGCGACCGAAACAAAGACTGAGGAACGACGATCCAGTAGGCATGGGCGTTCAAGCTCTTCTCGACTTAGCCGCAGTGAGCTTCCTCCGCTTAACACCGCTGCGTCGGACATGTCAGCAGCCGAATCAGCCCTCGCAGATTCGGCTATTGGAGACGATCAACCGCCTCCATCTCCCGTTCAAGGAAACACCAAGGGCGGTGCCCACGATGTGAGCGCTGCGCAAGCGTCGGGAGAGGTTGATCATGTTTCTGACCAGCCTCCGTCTGTCAACGCTGGAGCGACTGCGCACATGCAAGCTCCAGGCCAGTCTATTTTGGTGAAGCGAGAAAACACCATTAACCCAGTCAACAGCCCTTCTGCTGAGTCCAAGACAGAAGGAAACTCCAATGTCGCCATGTCTGAGATTAAGGATATCGATCTCGATGACTTTATTAAGCGACTCTTGGATGCGGGTTATGCTGGGAAGGTCACCAAGAGCGTCTGTCTCAAGAATGCTGAGATTGTGGCCATTTGTCAGAGGGCTAGGGAAGTTCTGCTGTCACAGCCTGCTCTCTTGGAATTGGATGCTCCAGTCAAGGTCGTGGGTGATGTCCACGGCCAGTATACCGATGTTATCCGAATGTTCGAGATGTGTGGTTTCCCCCCTAACTCGAACTACCTTTTCCTCGGCGACTACGTTGATCGAGGTAAGCAGTCTCTGGAGACTATCCTGCTACTCCTCTGCTATAAGCTCAAGTTCCCCGAGAACTTCTTCCTCCTCCGCGGAAATCACGAGTGCGCCAATGTCACGCGAGTTTATGGCTTCTACGATGAATGCAAGCGAAGGTGCAATGTCAAAATCTGGAAGACGTTTATTGACTGCTTTAACACTCTTCCCATTGCGGCCATTGTCGCGGGCAAGATCTTCTGCGTTCACGGAGGACTTTCACCTGCGCTAGTTCACATGGACGATATTCGAAACATTGCTCGTCCGACTGATGTCCCCGATTATGGACTATTGAACGATCTTCTTTGGTCTGACCCCGCAGACATGGAACAAGACTGGGAAGCCAACGAGAGAGGTGTTAGTTATTGTTTTGGCAAACGAGTCATTACCGAATTTTTAGCAGTGCATGATTTTGATCTTATCTGTCGTGCGCACATGGTAGTTGAGGATGGTTATGAATTCTTCAATGATAGGGTTCTGGTAACAGTCTTTAGTGCCCCCAATGTAAGTTACCCATCTCCGCGTCTCCTCGGATATCCGGCTAACTCTTATAGTACTGCGGTGAATTCGATAACTGGGGCGCTGTTATGTCGGTATCTGCGGAGTTGCTGTGCAGCTTTGAGCTTCTCAAGCCTCTTGACTCGAGCGCTCTGAAGAGTCATATCAAGAAGAGCCGAAACAAGCGACAGCACATGCTCAACAGTCCGGTATGTTCCACAACCAAGCACCTTAAAATCCTGTCTAATCATTGTCACAGCCCGCTATGGTCCAACCTCAGAGCGTGTAATAGTATACGTTGCAAACACGAATCCGATTTTTATGCCACTTCCTCTATTGAGACATTCATTTGACGAACTACCGCAATCCGAGGGCGACCCGGATATTGCTGTCCAATTTCACCAGAATGAGCGGCGCAAACAGATCGACTCTTGAACCAGAGTTTGAAAAGGTCAGAATGGGTTTGTGTGCCCAGAACAAGCACACTCAGTATCCAGTTGCCAGTACCACGGTGTGACAGCCGCAAGGTCGCGGCTCTGTTCCGAGTGACGGACGTAACTGTCCTAATCAAAAGACCTGAAATGGT
Organism: Fusarium agapanthi; assembly: GCA_001654545.1. Classification (NCBI taxonomy): domain Eukaryota; kingdom Fungi; phylum Ascomycota; class Sordariomycetes; order Hypocreales; family Nectriaceae; genus Fusarium; species Fusarium agapanthi. The sequence goes on along the minus strand of LTDI01000121.1, from coordinate 47,518 downwards.
TGAATCGGTACACAAATCCCAGAATAGCGCCGCTGTGTATACGCTTTGGAGTTTGGGAAAGGTTGGCCTATACTTGAGGCGCATTTGTAAATCACTGGTTGGAGGATCGGGAAGGATGCCTTATAAGTATTATGGGCTTATAGCAAGATACAAGATCTTGACTTGTGCATAGCACCAGGAATTGAGTACAGGCAGTTCCTATAAATATGTTTATCCTTTTTTATATGACTTGCACTTAATCGAATGTGATGTTGATGATTGATTGGCCAATGCGGGGTGAAATGCTTAGTCAGTGGGTTTGCGGCGAAAATTGATTGTCGAAACCACGGACTATCAGCTTCACCACATCAGACAACCACCCCCAAAATGCAACGCCACGCCTTCCGTTCGGTGTGCAGCCGGACAAGGCCAGAGCTCGAGCAGGTCTCGGATTCTTTTCGAAACTACGCCCGCCAATTCTCGACAACGCAGTTCCAGGCTACCGATGGCCCAAGCCCCAGCACTCCGAGGCCACCTAGAAGCCCGGCTGGTGGTCCCAAGGTTATCGATATAAAGAGCATGCCCTTGCGCGGACGTGGGGGTCTCAGAGGGCGCGGTGAAACTCGTGGAAGAGGAGGTCTTATGTTCAGAGGTCGAGGTGGACTTGCTAGGGGAGGAACATCACTTCAGGATCGATCCGCCACACCTGTTCGAACCTCTTCACCGACAAGAGGTCGTGGTGGTTTCGGTGCGAACAGAGGACGAGGCGGTCGCGGAGGCCGTGCTCGTGGCCGAGGTGGAAGAACCAACGGTCGACGACCAAGGGATGAAGAGGACAAGGATAAGAAGAAGATCGACCGAAACGAGTTCAGCACATTGGATCCTGATGAGAAGTCCTTTGACGATAACATTCGATTCGGCATCACCTCCAAATACAAGCCATCTCTCACACTCGAATCTATCAACGAATTTGCGCCAATTGCACCAAATTCCGCCTCTGGAAAATCGGCTGCAGTTCTCCATAACCTCAGTGTCCTCGGCACAGCGGATCATGTTGGTGCACCAGACACCTTCCAGCCCAAATACTATGCCTCTGAGATTGAGGCCAATGGTGTTCGCTTCTTTGCCGACCCGAAAGATAAGGAGGCTACCGAGAAGTACCTGCAGGAGAAGCTCAAGGCTGAAGGGAAAGAATCCACAGGTCCCATCATCACAGACACCGAAGAGGCTATTCGTCAGGTCATCACAAAGCAGGCCATCCAGGGTCAGCATGAGACACCCAAGTTCGCTTCAGACCCTGTTGGCCTCTCTCGCTCATGGCATATCAGGGCCGAGACGTACTCTACCAACGATGTCAACTCCTTTGAGACCAAGTTGACGTCGCTGTTGGCTAAGAAGCCTGCTGCCGGAAAGGGTGCAAAGGCGCGTGCTTAAAAGATTAGATCTTAAGATCAGTGTATACTTGTCACGATATGTAATACTACAATATTCTGCATCTATCCTATCATACAATTACCATCTATAGTTGACGGATGGTCTGTGCTTCTTCCTGGTCGATTTCCTTCATCTTCTTGTCTTGTACCTTTTGAAGCTCCTTCTCGGCCTTTTTGACAATGTCAGGGAGGACAGTGCCTGACTTCTTCCAGTCCTTGAGTGTCTTTTCATGTCTGGATCTGGCATTGCGAATGCGGTCCTTCCAGTGCTGTACTGTCTCTTTGATTCGTCGCTCGACGTCGTCCTTGCGCTCGAGCTCCACCTTGAGAAGAAGCTCAAGCTCGTTGTCCTCTGATCGCTGTGGTTGCTGATTGAACTCACGACTTGCTTGCACCGCTGACATGATAGGCTTGATGTACTCCTTGTCGTTCATGAGCAGTGAAATAGCTCGGCCAGATCGGGGAACGACTTGCGCCAGCTCTCGTAGGGGAAATGTCACATCATTGCCGTCGTGATCCTTCATGGGCACAGGCAGCGATCCCAAATTGGTTGGATTGAATCGTCCACCATGGATCATACCCGCCAGCTGGGTCTTGAAGTGCGCATCAATAGGAGCATACGCAGCAATAACAGCTGTAAAATCGAGGGGGTCTTCCGGATCAGGCATCGGCACCTTTGCAGTGTCGAACTCGGCCTTGTTCATAGAGCCTGCAGCTGCCTTCGCATTGGCGCTGTTGGGGCTGTTGCTAGGGGCTGTGATCTTGCGCTTCTTGAGTAGAGAGGGAGACGTGCTGAAGGCGCGGGGTGTAGCGGCTATCGATCGGAGGGGAGCTGGGCTGGTTTGGCCAGTCAATTGCACGATGAGAAGGTTGTTGGATGGCCCGTACCCCTCTGAGCGCACGAGTTGCCGCAGGCATGTTCGTAGAGGACCATTGGCTCTTGACATTGCCATTGTGGTGAGTTCGTGTTGTGAGATGTCGTTTCTGGTGTTGGCATTTTAAGTGAATCGAAATTCCTGCGCGACGTCAGATCAGGACCTAGCTGTGAGTGATAAGATAAGCGCTGGGAATGGGCATGGATGAACATCACCCAAATAGTAGCTGTGGGCTAAATGAGATTTGAATAAGTTATACTAAATCATAGATACTATAAAAAATATACAGCTCATTATAATAAGTTACTATATATTTGATGTAAAGACTTCCTTTAAAGCTCTCTGTTGGCCTTATTACCTAGGTAAAGCTGTAACTAAAGAGTGACTTGAGATTGAAGTAAAAAGGGCACCTTCTGGCTTTGCCTCTTTAAAGTAAGGGTATTAGAGTTTACTCAGGAATCTGCTCTTTGGCCATTAAATAGATTTAGTCAATTAGACTGGCCATTGGTCCGTCACAGACCTATAGAGTCTTTTCTTAAAAGTGAAGCTATTTCAGGGTAGGAGATAGAGGTTAAAGTACTAATTCCCTACCCAGGGAAGGGAGGGTCTAGGTATGCTATGCTTTTTAGTATAATACTATTATACTTTAAAGAAAGGCATTACTACCTGGGGTGACAAATTTTAAGATTGATAAGATATTAATAAATTTAAAAAACTTATAATAAACCTATAATAAACTAATAAAATTAAAATCTATTTTTCTTTAAAAATTTATATTCTCTAATATAATAACTTTACTATATTAAGATAGCAAGCCTTAAGGAGGCTAAATCTCTTGTTAATAAGCTATAGGCACCGTAACCTAGACTCCCCCTTACCCGGGTAGGTAGTTAGTTAGGGAAAAAGTCCTTCTGGAGCTATAAGGTAGGCAATGGATTAGGTTGCCCTTTGTTTGAGAAGGCCCCTGGAGGTAGTTGTGAAATTCCCTCTATAAAGATTAAAGAAAACCTCGTCTATTAGAAGAAAATTCCCTCTTTGGCACTTAAGATAGCTTCAAGAAGAGGCACAGTAAGAAGACCGTAGTGTCAAGCTAGGCAGAGGCATTTACCTCGCCTAGGATGACAGCAAGCTGTCAGTATCAGGGTCTTGTAGCTCTACTCTTAGGACAACCTTAGGAAGACCGTTAACTAAAGGCATTCCCTTTCACACTCCTTGTTTATAATGCTCGGGTAGTTTAATAGTATGGAATCTTACTAATAACAGCTACTTTAATCCTTTTCTCACTCTGTAAGGCCCTTGTTACGAACAGAACATCACTGCTTGTTATGGTAGACATTCTGCAAACTATTACATAACTACCTCAATAAAATGCAGAATCCCTTAAACACGGTCGTGTGGTGTAGTGGTATTATCATGTTTCCTTTACACGTTATATAGCAAGTTATCGGAAAAGGTCGCAGGTTCGAACCCTGCCACGATCATCGTGATATATGAGGTGTCGGATATTCCAATATCGGCAACTTTATATTTTTTGGCTGATGGCTTGAGATCTTACGCTTTGCGGGGTAGTTACGACTTGTATAGGGCTGGCGCAAAAGGAGTCCATTGGTTAATGGACTTAAGAACTAGGCATAACTTCTATGGAATAGATTAGTAATTGTTTATTTTAACCCCATGCGAACTACTATATGATAGTGGGCTAGATACCGAGCATTGAATTCGCGAGGTATCTTGTAACAATTAGGAACTTGAATAGCTGATAGAAATAGAACGGCGTTATGGAGCTTATCTTTAATTTATAGAAAGCAGTTTGCAGAATATTACACTCATTGTGGCAGGATAAAAAAGCGAGGGTGTTACATGACACACTGCTGTCACGTGACCTTGACCTCTTTAAGGTCGGATCCATAACCTTAGTCTCCGAATTCAACAACTTTTACCTTAGACATCATATACCTAACTGTGCATACAAATATCATATACTAACAAGCAAGACTTGTCAGCAGCTGAGTGTTGTGCATCCGGTATAACGTCAGGTTCAACCTTATCCATCCAAATAACACAACAGAGGGAGAACATGGCCAAGTCAAGAGAGAAGGGGTTTGACAAGCAAGGCCTTAATGCAGACCATTCTACATCTATATTATATCACTACATGTTCCCGGCCAAGCTGTATAGAATCATCATGATCTGGGACTGTCGAGTATTCCCCTCGCAAGCCCTCTACTGAGTCTTACAGAGCGTGCCAGTATGACTGGTAACTTCTTCCAGCCATGTGTTGCAAACCACCAACTTGCCACGCCACCAACTGCGAGGCCCGTGAGGCTTATGGACCACATATCCCAATTTCTCGCCTTCCATATAGGCATACGCATATCTGCTGTCTGCAGATGCATTGGCCGTAACTCAACACCTTTCTTGAATCGAAGTTCTTGGTCTACCATAACTTCCTCAATGAGATCAGCAGCAAGATGTTTGCGTTTAGAGTTGAGAGCTGCTATGCCTTGCATACGACGGACATTCATTGCGAAGGAACCATCTTCGTCATTTATGATTTCTGCAATAGCGGAGGAGATGGAAGATGGTGTGAGGTAGGATTTGTCGAGAGACATACCCACACCAGCGGCTTTTAGTCGGGCACTGTTGCAGAGCTGGTCGAAGAAGTAGCCGATGGCGAGGACCGGTGTTCCATGGAAGAGAGTTTCGTTTGAACTGGAGCCGCCCCCATGGGTGAGAAAAAGGACTGTGTTAGGGTGTGCTAGGATGGCACGCTGCGGTGCAAAGATGGGAAGACGAAAATGCGGGTGGGAGTCGTTCAGAAGATCAGTAATGGATATGCTCGAGCCATCAGATAGACTGTAAGACTTCAGGATGTCGAAATTGGTGCGAGGCTTTTGAGGAATAGACCATATGACTCCATTGATCGAGTCTTCGTCGAGAGCTTGGATGAATCCAAGGAGATACTTCTCAAGTTCTTCACCGGGAAGGTTGACATGCGTCCCCAGGCACACGTAGATGGTCCTATCATGGCTACTCAGAAACTGAGCCAGGTCTTCGTCCAATGGAAGGTATTCGTCGCTCAAGATAGGTCCAACAGGTGCCATAAGAGGCGGCAACTCCTTCGGCGCTTCAAGGCCCCAAAAGGAGTTGACCAGAACAAGATAATCGGGCTTGGAGAGAAGAGAGTGACTATAGTTGACGCCAGCATCAACACGCATTCGTTTGGTCCATATTAACCAGGGGATGATAGTAGGCAGCGCGGCGAGAACCACAAATTCGTTCCAGAACCGTGATGATAGAGAAGCATGCTCCGAAGTCAAAGCACCGTCGGCTTGGAATCCAGGTTGGCCGGGATGGTAACTAACAGGAGCCATGGCATAAGGCATTTGAGGCCAGACGCTCGCTAGTTGGATATTGAACTGTTTGAGCATATCCCTCGCGGCGCTGTCGGTGAAGAAATCTGCAACGATAAAGTCAGGCCTCGTAGAGTCATGTTCACATAAAGATCGAAGAGAATTGTAAGTATCAGTCCAGAAGTTGTCAAAAAAGTATTTTGACCCCATCATGGGACCGAAGCCGTGCTCATGACGCCAAAGTCGCATTGTTTCGTAGTGGACATCCAAATCATCTTCCGAAGCGGCGGGACCAACGGTATATACGGTTTTTATGAAGGGATAATTGGCTGTCCAATCTTCCTGGCCTGCACAGGTAGCGAATTGGACATCGTGGCCTCGAGAGGCGAGCACAGCGCCTATTTCGAGAACTGGAGCTATTTGTCGTGTTGGCTTTGATGTGTATAAGTTAGAGGGTTCTGGGGAGGGAGGTACCTGCATGAGTAAAACCGCCTGTTGTGGCAAGCAGAAGGATTCGTCTGCGGAATCCATGGCTGTCAGCCATTATATTTAGGCTTAATAGTTTAAATCGGAATGCGTGTGCGCTGTCGAATCGAGATGGGTTGGTTTGTGTCAGTCTATGTATGACGCTTAGTGAGTTCTAGTGGAGGCTAACCAATTAATGCCTGACAAAGTAGGAGCTTGGTTCTGTATAGGGCTGAAGTTTGATACCCGGCAGCAGAGAAACGAAGCATTTGCCATTTACGTAGCCGTGTCTCCCTAGGTAATGTAAATGTTTAGATAGGAACGTTTAGGATAGGTAATTAGAATAAACTTGGTAGATTTCTGGGTCTTCCATCAACCAAAACTTGACATAAACACGGCGTAGGAAAGGATATCATAGATAGTCGATAACATTCCATTTCTCGTCTATCTCTATTATCATCGTCCATCGTATAGTCTTGTCTGAACTCGAGGACGTCATCTACCTCGCTCTGAACAAATATCAAAGCCATGTTCGATCCTCCTCTTGGTACTCGGCACACTTGTAAATATGTACTCAATCCAGGGCCTATGTCTGTCTGCAGAATACAATGCATTACCAACAGCAATCCTAACGCCGTTCCCATGCTTTCCACGTGCAGCATTACCCAACTAAATGTCCCTTTTCATCTCAACCCGCTCATCGTCGAGATACGTTCAACGTTGTCTCGATATTGTCGACTAATCCAAGACGAAAAACTAGGACAGCATCAAATAGCTAATCCTTCCAGCGTCAAAACTGGCGTTCAGGGGGGTATAAAGCGTTTTCCGGTTGCAAAGGCAAAGTCCGGTTTCTCAGAAATGAAGTGAAAGGTAATTACGAAAAGTCATCAGGTCGTCCGGGTCTGGCCATATCGTCGGCTTGTTGAGCCAACTCCTTGGCCTCACGCGCCAGCCCAAACGCGATGGGTGGCAGAGTTTGTACCCACATGCGCCATTCGTGAGAGTTGGTATCAATGCCAATGTTGGCCATATCCTGGCCTTGGTCAGCAGCCTCTAGTAGTCGTGCTCTGCAGTTTGCCAGCGAGGCTGCCATTTCGCCTACGCCGTAAGCTTGCGTTTCTGAAATGATATTGCTAACAACGGCATTGATAGAGCCAATCTCGCCAGTAATCTGTCGCATCTCAGCATCACCCCGGATGGTATTCACAAGCTGCTGGATGTCGGTTGAAAGGAGGGCATTCTGATCCTCGAGGTAGAGCTGAATAGTTTGTTAGTGATGTTGATGATCTAGCGTCGAAGGGTAACTGACTTTAAGGTCCTCGGCGGCTCGGGGATCCAGTTGATGCGATCCTTGCCCATTGGCTTGATTGTTCGCATTGGAGTGCCCGAGCCCGATCGGTACCGCGCTCGCTTTAGACATGGGCCTTCCGGAATATGGCTCCGCGGATTGGCGAGGTGAGCCCAGAGGGCTGTATGCCGAAGACTCAATGCTTCCTCGCATACCACCAAGACCCTGGAAGGGCGGTGGAGGAGGGAGTCCGCCTTGAGTAGTCGAAGGATGCTCGGTAGCTACAGGAGAAAAGAGTCCACTGGAATCCGCAGGAGTTACAGTTCCGTCGTCATCATCCAATTCTTCAGCGGGAGTTGTTCGGATTTTGACCAGGCCGAGTAGCTCCACGATGGCCGCTGCCAAATGTGACGCTGCTGTATCAAGCAGCGAGACTGGGGACATTCCAGCACTATGGGCAAAGTTCTTGGAGGCTGTGATGAGGTTGTTTGCGGTAGAAGATACCTTGGATCTAATCTTGGCCTGTTGCTGTGCGAAGTCTTCATCATTGTTCTGTGGGACCTCGATGTCCTTGGTAATGCGGCGGACGCTGACAACAACTTGCTTCATTGCATCGATAACCTTTTCTGGATCCTCGGTTCGTGCTTTTTGCAGGAGTTCGTCAATGGCGATTTGAAACTTGGTGACGTGAACATCTTTGACCAGTCCACGGTCATCCATGAATCCCTTTTCCCGGACATGCTTTGCTGCATCATGTTCAATTCCAGGGCCAGCGGAAGATGCGCGCATGTGTCGCAATTGCGTTTTTGCGCCCGCGTATCGGTTCTTCCACTCGTGAACCTCGCGCTCGAGTCTCTCGACTGTCTGTTCCAGCTCTGCGTGTCGTTCATGTGTTGAGCCACTCTGTTGGGAAAGTTGGCGCATCTCAAGCAAGAATTCTTGAGCCTCTTTTCGAACCTCTTCTGTGACCTGCTGTTGTTCTCGGAGTTCCTGTCGAAGCTCATCATTTTCCCGCTGAAGGTCTGAGTCCGATGCAGCGGGCCCAGTGCTGCGTGCTAATTCATGTGCTGCGGCCACGTCGTGCCTAAGCCTTTGTATCTCGATATCGTGGTCCTCTCGTACGCGCTGCAATTCTTGCTTCATTGAGTCGTTCAAGTTCTGCGCCTCAGCGAGTTTGTTCTCGAGGTTGAGTCTCAGGTCATTCCATTCCTGTTTCTCCTGGTTGGTAGTGGCAGATCGAGAACGTTCCTGATCCAGCGCACTGTTCATCTCGTCTTCCTTCTTCCTCATGGCATCCTCCATGCCGTCCAGTTTCTCGCGTAGTTCTCGTACCTGATTTTGATAGTCCTCGATGAGCTTCTTATCGGCCTGTGAAATGTTAGGTGTCTTGTTCTTCCCAAGATGTTGCAGCACAAACCTCCGAAGTCACACCGCTTCCAGCACTCCGTTTGCTCTCACGGTTCGGGTCCGGTTCTGTAAACCCTTCACCTTCGTCGTCTTCTTCGAGCATGATACTTTTGTTTGGAACGATCGTGTTATTCTGGTTGAGCTGTTTCGGGGTTGGGCGTCCGTAATCGCCATTCTGGGCACCTGGTGATGCTGGCATACCGTAAGCATCTGTCGGTCCAGGACCTCTCATAGATGGTGCATCAGAGGGTCTCCTCATGCGGCTTTGACCTCGAGGGGGGAAGCCATTACCATTTGTTGGAGTACCCGGTCCCCTGATTGACATAGGGCTTCCAGTGCGGGCGAGGTCGGCTCCTACAAATCTAGGGAATCTTCGTTCTAATTCGTGATAGACATCGGCGGCTAGATCTCGGAATCGCGGGGGGCCAAGAGACGAGAGCCTTTGGCGAGCCTGGTTTCGCTTTGGGTGGAAGTTCTTCTCGGGCAGCAGAAAGGAAGGAGGACCATTTGGAGCATTCGGCGGAGCCCTGGCAATGGCCTGTCGTCTTATCAATTCGTCAAACACATCCGTACTCAGCTCATAAAATTGAACCGAGGAAAGGCGCAAAAGCTTGTCGCGGGCTTTATTGGGCTGCTGCTTGTGATTGGGGTCGCGGGTATTAAGAAAAGTGCGCAGAGCAACATAGTGCTCGCTGAGGACGGCCTCGTCGAGATCGCCGCGGACGCTGTTACGACCACTTTCGCTGCGAGCATAGAGCTGGGTGCCGTTACTCGACCGAGCAATTGAAGCAGGCGGCGAGGGACCTCCAGTGCTTCTAGGGCCAGGCCCGGGCCCGGGACCAGGTCCTGGACCGTTGATGGGAGCGCTGGGGAAACCGTTGATACTCATGGTGCTGTTGGAGCCACCCGAATTCGGGGGCGATGCGAGATTGGAGCGACCGTTGGGATAGGGGCCGTCTTCGGGACCTTGGTACTTTGAGACAGAAAACTCGCTACCGCCTAAAGAGATCGGGGACAACGGCGCATTGCGTCCCAGGCTGATGCTCATGATGGAGAGAAGAAAAAACAGAAATGCGAAACCGAGATGATGCTGGAGGGAGATGGAACTGGAACAGCACCAGCCTGTCTCATATGGACGCCACACGGGGACAGGGTCAAAATGAATGCAGGCTGCAGGCTACCTGTAGCTAAAATAATGGTTGGAATCTTTTTAACCACTGGAAGGGCTCCCCCACAACTTTGGCGACCTTTCAGGGGGTAATGGGCGATAGAAGCGCCAAGCTTCAGCAGGTTGGCCGGAAGAAGCGACGAAAAGCGGACGGTTTGGAGTGTGGTTTCAATGGCAGGAATGGATGATGGAGGTGGTGATGTTCAGATACGGTGAATTGAAGGAAATGATAAGAGTCGAAGAGCAGGGGAAAGCAAGGTAAGGAGGGTATTTCTTGACAATCCTTGGCTATTTGCTTCTTCTGATGGATTAGGTAGTTGGATGAAAGAGAGTGAACCAAGGACAATCAATGAAGAAGGACAAAGAAAGAAGAATGCAACGCAACGCAGATCAACCAACGATCGACTCAAGAAGTCAATCAACTCCAAGTGAATTCATCAACTGACCCTGACCGACCCCAATTCCATGGATCCAAAAGGGGGTTCAAGTCAAGTTGGGTTTAGACCGGATCGGGCGTGGTTGGATGGATCATGGATGGATCAGGGGACAACTCCACCATCATCACCAACCGGACCTGACCTCACTCAGCTTAACTTGTTCTAGAAAATAGCGTACGTACATACTGTGCAGGCAGTTAAAGCCAAGGTGCCCCGAGTTCTGGGTGGACAATCCAAGGCGAACGAGTGGACATCGGACAGATACAGTCCAGATATATATAGCATAGTGAGTGAGATCTTTGCGGGAAATGAGTTCTCGGTCTCTGTCTTCTGGGGTGAGCATCCAGAATGTCCGGGTGCCCCGGTCTGGCAATTTATCAAATTGTTCAAGACGGAGTGTTAATTTCTTGAGTCCACCGAGGCTGGATAAGGTATTGTTTGGAATTGGTTTATCGAACAATAGTTGATAGTAGTCGGGGCCAACTTTGACGTCCAGCTACCACATTGCCTTAGTTGATATTATCAACACATCGAATTGGCTTCTCGCATCTGCCGCTCAAGTGTTAATAAAGCACCAGATGGAATGATATGACCCCATGCAAGGGGACGGACGGGAAATAAGCAGAGCAGCCAATCTCGATGCAACCTGGGCTTTAGCCTGGGCACCTTATTCAAGGTCCGGTCCACTGAGCACACTGCGCTTTGCTCAAGAGCTCCAGTCAATGCACCCGTCAACCGCCCCAGGCCCCCCCTGCCCCTGAACCAGCAAAAGCTACTCTTTCTTGCGAGCTCTGATTCGACCAACGACCCTGGTCAAGCGTTCAAAGCTTAGCGGGTTGCCGAGCGAGGCGCTGGGGATGGGCGGGTCTTGGTAAAGTCGGCACGTGCTTAGTACGCGGCTAGGCAAGGTACTTGTACAGCCACCCGGACTTACAAGCCGGAATAAGTTGATAATGGACAACACAATAAGATATTATACGTGGAAGGATACTAGCACCTGAAGTCTCAGTCCTCTGATCGATTAACTATAAGGCAGTGATATTAAGTTAGATCGCAAAGGAGAGATTCCGATTTGCGATGCACCAATTTGTACTATTATGAATGTCCCAGGCATTACGGAGTACGCCATACTAAATAGAAGCATAAAGATAACATAACTTGAGTTGGTCATCACTTGACCTCATTTTTCCATCATGTCATTCATGACATCCTCAAACATTCCAATCCATCGTTCCACTTCTCCTATTCCTCCCACAACGGGCCACGCAACTTGATCCAAGGCTACAAAAACATTTAGACACCCTTAGGACGAGCTCAGGCAACTTGAGGACAAGATTAGAGGGCCCTTTGACTGATTATTTTGGACCCCTTGATCCAATACCGGTCCTTCATCATTCCTCTTCCCAGGCGCCAAGGAACCTTATCCAGGCCTCCATATCGGACGCGAGTGTGTCTCCAATCTCAGCATCGATGATACCCTGTTGCCAACTGACATCAACGCACATCTCTTTGCCCTTGACGCTAATCGAGCTGATATGGAACACAGGCGAAGTGAGTTCACAGCTCAGCTGAAACACAGCTCTCTCGATCTTCCAGCCTGAGCCTTCAATGGCCCCATCCAGTGTTCCTAAATTGGATACACCCCAGGCACCTACTCGGGGCCTCTTGAGCTGCTGCTTCTTTTGAACTCTCCAGTCTTTGACCAAGTTCATCAAGCCTAAGGGGTCATTTTCCATGCCCTTGTCGAGTTTGTTCTGGATATCCTCTCTAGCTTGCACAGCAGCTACCCAGACAAAGTTCTCGAGTTGAGTCATGGCATGTGACTTTGACGGTATTCCTTTGGCTTTGGAGCGGATTTCTGTGACTAGATCCTCACCAAACATGTGGTTAACAAGTGTCATCTGGTTATCCATGGTCGTACTAGGAACATGCCAAGGGTATGCCCCGGAGCTGGTGAGGATGAAGCGACGGGTATCCAATGCGCTGATAGCAAACATCGACTTTGCCTCTTGTTTGTGGTGCTTCATGCCCTCATCTAGTTGCAGGGCAAGCGACACCAGCGGCAAGGCATGCAGAAGGCCTGTAATGGTGGTACGGTGTGCTCGGCATTTGCTCAGGACCTTCTTCAGCGTTGCATCTTTAATCGAGAATGTCCTGAACTCAGTGTGGTAGGGTTCCTGGCGAATAGGGGCCCAGTTGGCCTGGGTTGGATCATTTGATACAAGAAATGGAGGTCTCAGTTCTTTCCAGATTGTCGCCAAAGCGAATCCCCACGATATTGGGATCTTGATGAGCTCTTCTGGAGGAGGGGGGAACCTGTCTGCAGTACTGCAAAGACGAAGGACATTTCCTTCCAAATTGAGTTCATGGTCAGTCTTCGGGTCATTGAGGTTGCGTAACAAGGTCTGGTGCAGGATCTTGCCCCCTACACCATCGAAGTTGGTATGGTTCCAGCAGAAAATAACATCCAATGACTGGATACTACCTTCTGGCCATAGGATAGAGGCCCTCCACCCCGGCTTTGTTTCGACATCTGTAAACCAAGTATCGAGCTGTTTCCGAATCTCATGCTTCAAGCAACTCTCATAGTCATCTGAAGCTTTGATCTCTTGCCAGCTGATATGCAGACCAAGATCGACAGTTTCCAGCTCAATCCATGAAGGTACAGCTGAGTTCTCGTTTAGGATACCCACTTGCAGCATGGGGTGTTCAGCTACTGTAAGTGCCAGAGCCCGATGGAAGGCATTTCGAATAGTCTCAACGGAGCTGCCAATGAGATGACTTGGGAGGCCATAACGGCAGACTACTGCGGTACCACAGCTATGACGCAAAGTGTGTAAGGCCGAGTGGTACAACTCTCTGGTTTATTGTTAGGTTTGGTTCAGCTCACAGGAGTTGAAAGAGTCCATACAAGTTGCTCATTGGTCGAATAACCTTGGGCTCTTTTCGTGGTGCCATTTTAACGTAGATGCTGCTCAAAGTGTCAGGAAATCGCTACTATTTCTAACTCTATTTCATTCACGAGTATTACGGCGATTGGTTTTTCGCTTTGTTTTATCTGGTTTCCGAAGGATGCGGGCTCCGCGGATGTGCGAGCAGGATTCAGTTGCATATGTCTAAAGCGGCAAAGGAATGTTTCTTACAATCAAGGATAAGAGCATCCGAGAGGTCTATAATATCAATCTAGGTAGGTAGCGCAGGTGAAGCAGCAAAACTTCAGGCTCCTCTCTTCAATAACAAAAAGAGTTAGGTAAATCTATAAGCTTATTCGACCTTTAGAGTAGCCCTTTTTTTCCGCACCTCAATCGACAGTCAGAAATTTTCCTAGCATACTCTCTAAGCCGGAGATATTTATGCTGACTTTACCATTACTCTATGGCAAAATCGTGGTACTTGCGTCTAGAACCATTCATGTGTATGGAGTAATAGTTATCAGCGAATGAATCGATATTCACACCACCCAAGCTCCTGAGATAACGAACGATCCACCAACCAAAGCTGTGGCGTTCGTACTAATTTAAATTCCCGTCCTGTTCGTTCCCGTTAGTTACGCGGCGTCGAATGACAAAACGAGGTCCTTGTCAACAGGTTGCCTCTTGACAACCCCTGACCCTATGATAAGGAGTTCCATGCTACTGAATGACAGCCATTGACCCGTCATGTAAGCTGATTCTCCTTACTCCGTAGAACCCCTCATGATATGCTCGTCGTTGGAAACTTATCGATTGGCCAATTGTAGCAGAGTTACCACATCAGCATCGATATAGCAATTCCAAATGCCGATTGACATGAATCGTTCAAGTGGCTGTGCTAAAATGATCGCCAGCGCCGTCTCTTGTGTGATCGAGTTCAAAACCCCGTCCGATTTGAACGAGATCAATCTTTATCAGTCTTCCCTGAAACATCCGCTGTTCATGCAGTCTGGACAATCCTCATATAATTTTGAAGCCGGTTTGTGATCGACACTTCTTATCTGCCTATGAAAGGTATGCGCCTAATACACTGTGGGGGTCTCTTAAGCAGCCGTACAGGATCTCCTTGATCGCGAAACTCCTTCGGGGATAGTAACGGAATGGCCGGCAACGCGAGGTTTAGGGGTCGAGGTACCGGTATTATTCAGCTGCCCATGGATTTGTGATAATAGTGGTGAAGGGCTGAGCCCTGCTAGGTGTAGTGAATCTTCAACTCCCGACTATACCGCGGTTCGGGCATCTACGATTGAAAGCTAGGAACGAATATCCCCTCACAAGCCGCTCATGTTCATCGTACGGTCCATCCCGGGGATGAATCTAAATATTTGCAAACTTGCGTATGCAGCCTACCCGAGTTGCTGTTATACTTCAGCACTCATGGCCTTCGTCGTATAGTATTGCAGTCGCGTCACAAGGTGTGTAGTATGATTGTGGTTTTACGCGGATTAGAACCAAGCCACGGTCCAGGTCGCTGGCAGTTTAGGCCATCTTTCCTGCCATGAAGCCAGAATATCAGGCACTCGCTCATCAAAGGAGGCTCTGCTTGAGGCAGAACCACTGTCAAAGGACGAAGCACCAACAGCGTCACGCTCTTCACGAGCAGCTGCGTTGAGAGAGTTTGCAAGATCCAAGATACCCTGCCCACCAATGGCGGCCTCTTCGTGGTTATCCTTAATCTCGATGTTGATGACATGGACAGGTCGGTTAAGCGGTGAACCCCTATTAAGGAGATCATCGACAACAGCATCCCAGCATCGCTCTTCACAGGTGATGACAACATCGACTAGACCACCTTCAGTACCCTCGCTGCCACGGTCCTTAGCATGTTGCAGGCGAGGTACACCAACTTGCCAGTCTTGCCAGCGTTCTGGGCCCCATTTGACGCCACGATTACGGTTTAACATGTTAAGGATGCCGTTGCTCCTATACAGCCGAGCATCCTTGGATTCAAGCTCCTTGAACATACTGTCATAAGAAGTTTTGTTGAAGTGATACACATTAGGCTGGGTGATGGTAGGCCCGGGCAGGCGGACGAGAGAACCAGTGCCGAAGGAGATGACTGGATAGTCAGCCTGTGATAGCCGTAAATGAGCTTCCATGGAGCTTCAGGATGAACATTAGCACAAAGCTGTCAGAAATGAGACACGCATCTACGAACCGATTGTTGTTACTGGCACAGACAGTGCAAAATTTGAGTTTGTATCCGCTGTTGCTTTCAGATGAGCCATTTTGACTCTGAGCCGAAGAGCCACCGTTGGCAACCTCCATATTTTCGAGTTCCTAGCCGGGCGAGAAAACGAGGTCGTTGGCGGGCGGCAAGGCACGTGGCATGCTTTGGAGAGACAGGACGATAGACTGTGCGGCACTGCGTTAGTGTATTGCATTCAAGCAGACGCAAGTTACAGGAGAAGTGCAGGTTCGTCATCAGATAAAAAAGCGTATAAAGTGTCTTTTCAGCAAAGAAATTCAGACAGCTCCAATATGTTAAACTCATCATGGAAGAAAAGGAAATCGCGCGTTTCCCTGCTTACCCAGCTTATTAAGTCTCAAGTTGGCACACCAATAGCCACTTCATGTCATCGTTGTCCCGTTCCTTAGGTACGCGATGCAGTCTGGTGGCGTTTATTGAAGGAAGAGGTTGAGTTTTGAATTGTTGTGAAGTTGGGAAAGTTAAGCTAGGGCGAGCTAGCTTTCGGCTAAATCCCGGTACAGGCCAATGAGTCAGCAAACTATCTTCCATTCGGCTTTTATTGAGCTCATGCCAACGCGTGTAAATGAACCAATGCTCTAAGTACGTAGTTGTAACGTTAGTTCTGATGTTTATGTATTAAGATCATGAGGTTGTCTGACCATCAAGTTACGTTGCAAAATTATCACAGTTCGTGTTGGTAACAAAGGAGATCATATTAGCCGTCACTTATCAGCCAATAGAAGGTCACGTGTCGCTCCCAGTACCGTAGTACATATGGTGTTGAAATTGAGGGGTGGAGGGGGTTAAGTTAGGTGTACTCCGTAATCAGACAGTTGATATCGATTCCTTGTGATTCCTGAAGCGACCAACAGAGAGATCTCCACCAGCGAATTTGATCTGCAAAGGCTATTGGCTTTTAAACGCCCGCATAACCTGAAACAAACGACGCTTTGGTATAGCCAATCAGCGAAGACACCAAATTTAGCCCAGAATAGAAACCTCACCGGTCACCCAAGGTACCGGCTGGTCTGTTCTGTTCACATTATACTACGTATAAGAGAGCTGGGTTATGGAAGAAGAAAGAAGATAACTGGGGGTTGTCTTGAGTTGTTTAATTTAACTCTTAACTTTGAAATTGGGCCAAATAGACTATGTTGACATTCTGAGCCTCATGCCTGGTTAGTATGTAAAGACCAGGTGGCTGCCATACTGCCTAGACTACATCTCTCTTTCACCTGTGTGATAACCCTGTAGACTCAATTGCACTACACCAACTTGGCACCAGATGCAGATTTGGTTCCGTTCTGAACGGGTTTGTGGGCGGGACTCAGAAGTCATCAAGACCTCGGCCGCCGGGAGGAGATCGCGGATCGTGACCCAAGTAAAGGATCTAGAGCGAGATCATTGAAGCACCGTAAACAATTTTTTTTAAAAAAAAAACATACATACGCGTGTATACTTAGCAAGAGGATCACTACATGACATGACGACCCTGTTCGTTTTTGCCTTGCTGCCAGCTCGCTACGTAACCAACATCGATCTAGATGCCCCTGCCATACAACCTGCGGGGTCTAGTTTCATGATCCTGCACAGTGCACACCATGATGATAGTAATTTCCAGAAAGGCCTGAATAAACAGAGAGGATTATTTTATTGCGACAGCAACGATGCAATCACCGGAGATTACATCCATGGCAGCCCGGCCTGATCCATCTGCCAGCTGAGTTTACTTTCCTGTATCCATCCATACCAAGAAGAGATGAACAGGGTCACCTTTCCAGATTGAGGTTCCAACGGCCCGGGTGGGTATACAGGGAGATCCTCGCTCAGAGTTGTCGTACGTCTTGTTGGGTTTACCGTATTGTGTGTGCGTGTGCATATGCGCATGCGCATGCAAGACGATGACGGTCATCTTTTCGGGATGAACACGGGGGAGGGCGAGAAAGGATTATGGCTTCAGAGGGGTTGAAGCAGGGTAGAGGGTTTAAAGACAAGTGCGAATGATTGTGTGGCGCCTTTGGTTGTTACAACCCGAATTTAAATTAATCAGATGGGCCTGATGAGATGCGGCTCCTCCAGGGTTGGTTGGGATGGAGGCAGGCACATGCTTTGTCCAGGAGATATATGTGACGAAGTTGTTAACCCAAGGTTGGCATAATAACTATAACCCCTCATAATTACCACTAAGCACGCAGAACAGGGCATCAATGTACTGTCATCATGGAAAGTTTTCAACGACATACCCCTCATTTGGGAACTGCCCGACCGTTGGATGTCACATTGAGCCAACAGGAGGTCTCTTCCATTACCCTGATATCTCTTCTCACTTGCATATCAACTCGTTACTAACATCATCCCACAACAGTCTCCTGCTTGCTAGCGCCCAGGAAGCAAGCGGCGACAAACTGACAGAAACATTTCATTCATATTCAAGTCTCATTGGGCTCCTTCTCTCCGACTTACAGGCGCTGACTCGCTTGATCTAAGACCCCTGACCAGTCGGATTGGTGCGTAGGGCGCTTGCTTCAGTGGTGTGGTGCGCTATTGCGCCCAATTGCGCCCCACTACAGCCTCCAGCTCCCGGGCCCGGACGTGCCAACGGGCGACCTTACCGGGTACAGTACTGTCTCCCCCAGGTCACTTCTCGCGAGGATTGCTAAGGTGGGCAATCCATCGATTGATTGATGGCCTTCCTCGCTCGCTTCTCTAACCCAACTTCACCTCACACTCATCACAATCCATCTTGGGATCACATCCTACCCCAGTCCAGTCCCGTTCAGCCCAGGCCAGGCCCTCTTTGGTTTCTCGCCTCGCCTAGAGCGCAAGCGCAGGCATTTTTGATCAGACCCGACAGCTACTCTACAGCGTGGTGCCCTTGTTCCCGAGCACCGGCAGCAAGACCAGGGCATTGTTTTCTCTTCTGTTCTTGTTTCTGTTTCTGTCCAGTTGCTATTACTTCTACTTCTGCTTCTGCTTCTCTACGCTCCTTCGCACTCCCACTCCACACTTGTAACCGACTCATCTCGTGCTTTGTCGCCTGACGACTGGTCGTCTGGCATTATCTGCATTAGGGCTTGGCTCAGCGTTGACTATTATACTTGGAACTCGACTGGAGCCCTTGCTGGCTCACTCCTTAGCGCTACGGCTGACTTGACGTCCGCCGCCTCGACAGCTCGACTCGAACGAGACCAACTTGGAGCGTCGAGCATTACAAAAAGCAAACCAAAATATCGCATCGAGCTCTCCAGTGCAGAGATCGCTTTTGTTCACCATTTTTGCCGCTTCAATCTCGCTGTCGATACCTAGTTGTTCTAGCGCACCCGTCTAACTGCCAGTCTTACTGCAGCCCCGCGAGACCTTCTCTGCTGCACGCTCATCCTTCGGCGTTTGCGCGGCCGCGTGCGCCAGATCGCACGACTGTCGCTAGGCCTTTTCCCAAAAGGCATGTCGACAACGGCAGTTATGTCAACGACTTCTTCTCCAGCGACCTCTCCTTCAGCAGCCGCATCCTCTTCTCCGAACCCTAATCACCCCGCGCTGCCACCTCTAATCACCTCCCCGCCTTCGCGCCGAAGCATACAATCGCGACCAATGTCCCACGTTTCCAGAAGCCGACTCTCCCAATACTCGACGGGCTCTCTGCCTACGAGATCCCGTCCGACCTCACATATGTTTCCGATGTTCCCCTCGACTCTTTCATATACCCAAGTGCGGGACTTTGCGTACCCTGCTACTCATCCTCTGCACTACGGGCCGCCGCCAGAACCTTCGGGACCGCCTTCCGGTATGACAACTCCCGCAAGCGAGCATCGTAGGTTATCAGATCCCCCAGTGTCTTGGGAAACACGTATGCCTTGGGAGTCGTGGGGTACAGATGGATTCAACCGTGGCCATGATTTGGCCCCCATCCAATTCGACGGTGGGCCCCCATATAGCGAAGACGAGGATCTGCAAAGCCCTGTTGTAGCTACACGCCACCGCAAGCACAAGTCAACCTCGGCAGCGACAACGCTGAGGGGGAGGACAGGTCGCGATCTTGATATGCATTCTTCCAAATATGATCATGAGCGGGGTCACTATATGGGAACTAGCGGAGATGGTAGCGAAACATACTATGTCAATAACGGCAGCGAGGCCAACGGCCCTGGTGGAGATTTTGTTACATATCCTCCAGAGCAGGCAAGACACAGTCGGGCATATCACATTGCCCAGCAACCACGGGCTGCCGAGGGCGGTGAGTACTATCAGCCCGAGTCTGACAGTTCCCCATCGTCTCCAGGCTACAATGACGAGGACCAGTCTCGCTATTCACGAGATTACCAGTTTACTATTACGTCGCCGGACGAGGAGTTCCACGGCAAAGCCGTCGCTCTGTTCGATTTCGAGCGGGAAAACGAGAACGAATTGCCTCTAGTTGAGGGCCAGATTATCTGGGTGTCGTACCGGCACGGGCAAGGCTGGCTGGTGGCTGAGGATCCGAAGACGCAGGAAAGCGGCCTGGTGCCCGAGGAGTATGTCCGACTACTTCGCGATATCGAGGGGGGAATCAACAGCTTGGCTGGTCACCTTGTGGAGGGAACTGGCTCCCCTGATGTGGGCACACCTACTCAAGCGGAGCATAGCGGTCAATATGGCCATACTCCATCTTCCAGCAATGCGACTAACGGGTACCATCAGCCAATCGTGTCGATGTTCTCGACCTCGAGCAAAGACCTTGACCCGTATCCCACTGAGCAGCTGGGCCTCCACTCCGGACAACCGCCTCCCCAAGTTATTCACTATCACGGGCAACGGGGAGGTAGCCAAGCAAATACACCGACGATTGCTCAACCTCATGATACTGGTATTTTGAGGAGGGAGAGCCATGACGGTGGAACAAAGACGGACTCGAATGTTACGCCAGTACAGTCAAAGCCACCAATGGAATTGGTCGAGCCAGGGGGCAGTGAGGAAGCCAGGGGAGAGGAAAGGTGATATGGTGATTGAATAATAACGAATTGCATGCCACGCTTGAAGAGACGTTCAAGATTCGATGTATTCTTCTAATGGAGCGGGCAAATATACCAATAATACCACAGCAAACTCCGACCGCCGTCAACAGGCGACTTGAGATTATGTACAAATATGCCATGTTGGCATGATGGGAGACGGCCATGTTCTCAGTCTTGTTAAAGGACAAAAGTTATCTAGATTGGCTGTATGGAGTTATGACGGAGGGCAGAGATCAATGAATACAGAAGTTTGTTGAGCTAGGTAATGAGAAACGGAGTTTCAGGGGGGACTACGAGAGATTCAGAGAAGATGGGGTGGTGTTGGACGGGGTTAGTACTATATTGCCGTAGTGAAAGGCCGATGTTTCGGTAATCTATATATGAACTCATTAAGATGTCCTAGTATACCTATCATAAGATAACCGAGTTCCCCTTGTTAACCTAAATCTTCTTTTATAATAACCTGAATCGTATTGCCAAAGCTAAAAAGCTTGCAAGATGGAGAAAAGGGCATGATATAAGTTGATTGGAGATTGCTTATTGTCAAGTTACTTGTACTACATACCCCGAGACAAGCCATCACGCCATCATTATCAGAGCAAAACCTAGCGCTCGTCTATAGCCAAGCTCGCTATATCACATCATACAACAAGCGAGCGAAGCTATCTACGGCCGGCTTCCCGTACCTAGGTAGGTAGTTGACGTGCTTTGTCCGGGATATCACGTGACTCATAACGTCATCTCTCGTTCCGTCGCGATTTCGGAATACCTGGATACGCCCACTTCTGTCTACCTAGCTCTTCAGACGATACCAGCAACAACCTCTCATTCTCTATTTCTGGCCAATTGACCTTCAATTGACCTCATAATCAAGTCAAGATGTTTGCCCGATCTGCATTCCGCGCTGCTCAGCCTTTGAGGGTACGTTTTTCCTCGTCACGCGCATTTGCGCCCCTCCCATCATGGTCTCTGTCTTGGATTATCAATCAGAACTACACCATTCTCAATTGCTTGTCGCGAAGCTTAACTAATTTACTTTCTAGTCTGTTCGTCGATATGCCACCGAGGCTGGAGGTGCTGGAGGATCCAATGCTCTCCTCTATGCCGCTGGAGCTGCTGCCTTCGGAGGTGTTGGTTACTGGTACTTCAGCAAGGGCGGAGCCCCCTCTGCTGCGGCGGCTGCTGCTGATGTGAAGCAGGCCGTTGGTATTGAGCCCAAGAAGGCCTTTACTGGCGGTGACCAGGGTTTCGTTTCCCTCAAGCTTTCAGATGTCGAGCTTGTCAACCACAACACCAAGCGTCTACGCTTTGAGCTCCCCGAGCCCGATCAAGTCTCTGGTCTGCACGTTGCCAGCGCCATTCTTACAAAGTACAAGGGCCCCGAGGACGAGAAGGCTACCCTCCGTCCCTACACCCCTATCAGCGATGAAAGTATGTAGCCGAATTAGATCTCTTTAGCACAGCTGACTGACGATTGCAGACGAGAAGGGTTTCATCGACTTGCTTGTTAAGAAGTACCCCAATGGTCCTATGAGCACACACCTCCACAACCTTGTTCCCGGCCAACGACTCGACATCAAGGGTCCTCTGCCTAAGTACACCTGGGAGGAGAATAAGCACGACCACATTGCCCTCATTGCCGGTGGTACCGGCATCACACCCATGTATCAGCTCGCTCGCGCTATTTTCAACAACCCCAACGATAAGACTAAGGTCACCCTTGTCTTTGGCAACGTCTCCGAGCAGGACATCCTTCTGAAGAAGGAGTTTGAGCACCTCGAGAACACCTTTCCCCAGCGTTTCCGTGCTTTCTATGTCCTCGACAACCCTCCCAAGGAGTGGGTCGGCAACAGCGGCTACATCTCCAAGGAGCTCCTCAAGACTGTTCTCCCTGAGCCCAAGAACGAGAACATCAAGCTGTTTGTCTGCGGCCCTCCCGGCCTCATGAATGCCATCTCCGGAAACAAGGTCAGCCCCAAGAACCAGGGTGAGCTGACCGGTGCCCTTAAGGAGCTTGGCTACAAGGAGGACCAAGTGTACAAGTTCTAAGCGAATGATGCGAATGATGCGCATGTAATGATAGAATTGAATGACGGCGATAAAGCATAAAGAGAGAAGTGTAAGATCTGCTATAGAAGCGATGTAGACGACGGGATGCCGTCTAGAATTGATAAATCTACCTACAATTCGATTTTGTGCATTGGCTACTTAATGCCATGCAAACTCATCTATCTGTTATGACGGCTCTTAAAACTAGGGGCAAGGTACTTGGCATGCAAGCGTAAGGGTAGTCTAAGCTTATGCCTAAGCCTCATGATACCGACCCTAAGACTTATGATAGGATCACTAAGCCTTATGGCAAGAACGTTAATCTTATGACAAGAGCCCTAAACTTATGATGCCATACTTCTTAGATATTCTAAAAATAAAGAAGAAGAAAAGTAAATCAATTCCCGGTAGATAGATAGTTGACTACATCCCGATAGAAAACATAACATGAGATACACTCGTCACAATCTCTTGATGAGATGGCATGAAAACTTGCTTATCAGTTTTGCATTTGAGCATGAATAGCTGAATAGATCCTAGTATCATAACCAAACTAGCCTAATCCGACAGGCTATCAATAGCATTGTTAATGGAGCGTCCGATTATGGCGGACCACTTGAGACCGTTGATGTAGTCCTTGGCGTCGATGCTCTCAACCCAACCAGGGAAAACAGCTATATGATCGTTAGTATCTGAGTAATATTGATTTCGGTTAGAAACTTACCTCCAGAATAGCCCGTCCAAATACCAGGTGCATATACAACATGCTTGAACCAGTCTCGACCATCCAAGCCTCCTTCGTAGAGGAAACTCCTTTCGAGCAGCTTGTATTTCCTGTTGACCCTGACGATGGTATAGCCGAGACGAATCTTTTCAACGATGTTCCACCATGGGATACCTTGCTCAAGCTGATGTTTAGCGATTTCGGCTTCAGCGTCGAGCTCGCTAGCCTTCAGGTGGAAGTGTTCAAGGAGGTTACGAACGTCTTTGAGGCTTGTCTTGAAATCGTCCTCGTTGCCAATCGGCTTGCCCGATGAGACGGCACCACGGATATTGAAGATCTCCTCCTCAGTAAGAGCGTCCTTGATAGGCTCTAACTTGGCCTCAACCTGGCCAAGATAGCCCCCCAAAGCATCAGCGTACTCGGTAGCACTGAAGGGAATAATCACGGCCCCAGCAAGTTTGGCAATGGTCAGACCCAGGATTTGAGCCATCGTTCGGTGGTACTTGAATCCAACGTCACCGTACTCCTTCATCCAGTAGAAGCTGTCATAGTTACTGTGGTAGTGATACACGGCGCTGTTACCTCTATCCTTGAAACCAAAGTCAATACAGGGAATACCAGCATGATCCTGGAAGGCGGTAAAATCACTGCCGCTGCCCATGGTAGCAATCCTGCCGGACCAGAGGTCCTTGACTGTTTGACCAGGGATAGTCTGATTAGGCGAGGGGACAGCGCTTGTAACGTCGCGGATGATCTGATTGAGAAGAGGGGCTGCAGAAGCACTAAACTCAGGGCCCGAGACGCCGACATCGACATTGACGTAGGCGACGTTTGCTTCTGAGAGCCATGGGAGATACTCCTCAACCCATTCAGTACTGCCGATGAGTGAGTATTCCTCGCCATCCCAGCTTGCGAAAACGATAGTCCGAAGAGGCTTCCAACCTGCCTCGACAGCCTTTCCAACTGATCGGATGACCTCGTTGATGACTGCAGAGCCACTGTTGGGATCGCCAGCCCCGCCAGCAATCCAAGCGTCTCGGTGGTTTCCAACAACGATAACTTCATTGGGGATAGTACCATTGACGACGCCGATAACGTCCCAGAGAGGAGTAGTGACATATTTCTGTTCGTTATAGAGATTGATAACAACATCATCCGGAGTGGGACCAATGTTGTATTTGATGCCCTTGTACTTCAAGCCGAGATTCTTGTTCCAGTACTTGTTAAAGTGGGTGGATTTTGGACCGTGACCATTCAGAGCTTTGAGGATAGGAAGGGCATCACGGTATGATATAGGTATGGAGGGGATAGAAGGGGTTGCATCATCGACTGGTGCTCGGGGAACACCAGGCTTGGAAGGATATCCAGGGGTAGATCTAGAGGGTCAGTCAAGTCTTTTCTTTTCAGGATTCTGGGGACATACGGATCACCAGGGCGAATACTCAGAAACTCTGCGCTTCCGCGCTGGACAGAACTGGGGTTACGTGCAGGTCCTTCGGGGTAAGGCTTGTACCCGTTCTCCTCGGTTCTTTCTCCATCGTCACCAGGATCACTGTAGATCAGGATGCCAACGAAACCGAGTTCTTGTGCACGTTTGACCTTTAGGCCTCGGAAGATTCCTCCATATCGAGCAATAGCAATCTTGCCCTTGATATCAATTTTGGCATCAACAAGATCTTGATAGTCTTGATAAGTACCATAATTGACGTAGACGAAGGAAGCAGTGACATTTCCACTCGCCGAGTAGCCGTGAAAGATGGGCACCCGGTTTTGGAGGGACGTTGTGGGGTCTTCGTCGATAATATCTTCCTCGAGAGAGGCTTCAAAGGTGGTATCCCAGTCTTTTCCGTTCTTCGATTTCTTCAGAATGGAAACGCTGGAATCGACGGGGTAGTTGAGATAGGCGTCATAAGCCACGATCTCAGACTTGACACCAAATTCCTCCCATCGATCCCTGGTCCACTCGGCCTGGAAGAGATGAGCTTAATACCAAGAACTGGCCATACATTATGAGTCCTTACCTGTGAATAGTTGGCGCCGGCCAGATGGGGGCCCGCTGTATAGTAACAGCTCCATTCCTCAGCCTTCTTGGGGTCCGGCGTATCAAAGAGAATACGCTCGAGTTCCTCATAGCTTAGACGGCTCTTGCCGGGTAGCCAAGAGCCAGGGTGGCCGTGATGATGACGAGGTCCAATGAAGAAAGTTTGGAACACGAATAAGCCAAAACCGCCGAAGAGGATCACGGAGCAAATCAGAGTGAAGAATCGACGCCAGGTCTGGTGAGGATACCTCCTCCGGGGAGGGCCAACCCGAACGGTTTGGATGAGGGGCGTATTCTCGTCTGGCATTTTCTCCTGCTCCCGATGGGAGGAATTACTGAATATTGTGGTTTAGTATAAGTCTCAAGCCTCGATGGTGGATTTGGTCCAGGTTGAGTGACGATGTCCGGAAAGTGGAGGGAGATAGTGGTAGGTCCTGTAGGTGTTGAACTCACATCCGACTCATGATGGAGGCGTCTTGGCAGCTCCAGGGGCTTTTTAGATTTGTTTACTCATGTGATGGGAACCTGAATAATGATGTTGGTGAAGGTTGAAACGTGAAAGGAACCCAAGTTGTAGCAGGAGAGGTTGTAATGTGATGTGATAGGCGACATTGATGACGAAACAGATCCTTAGAAATGATTGGTCAATGCTATCGTGCAGTGGCGCCGCCACCCCCAGCCTCGGCTGAAGATGATGAAATCGGTATTTATCATGCATTCAGAGTTAAAGAAAGAGTGACTGAAGAGAAATTATTTGCATTTCGGATAATAATATTAGAATATCTTAGGTACTAGAGGCCTAAACTTAGGATGACTTTTACCATACTAGTCCTAAGATTTGGAGTAGTTTTATAAAATCTAGTCACGAAGTATCTTCCATCTCACAGCTGGAGCTGTCTCTTTTTCACCTCCGGGACTCTAAGCCACGGCTACTTAAACAGGACTTGAGAAAATACAATAGAAGGATACTGAACTGACCTACCAAATGGATGAGACTCGTTCATTGGTCATATTATAAGTAAACAAAGCTCACAGAAATCTTTAAAGATTGATCCGCCGCCAGCAAAGCCAAGTGCTCGGCACGGCAATAGGGCGGAGACAAAGCGGGGAACATCCGGAGGCTTGCAGGACGAACTAAAGCACTTTGTTAGGGCGCGCCCGGCGCCGCTTTCGGGGGGCGGCAGAGACAAGCGACAAGATAATCGAGATAACCAAGTAATAATAATGGTTGCAACCCAGACAAGCCGAGTTCGCCTTACCCAAGCTAGCCTAGCTAGCCAAGGTCAAATGATTATCGCCTACAGAGTAAGATTTTCATTCACTGTACTGACGTTACCTTGCCGTACTGTTCATAACTGCCATACAAGTAAGTTATCCCTGTGCGTCATGATATCTGACCGATGTCTCACAGAAAGAATCTTCCCGCGGAAAACAAACGACGGGAGTAAACGCCCCGGGCGAACATGCACTACAAAGTGCTCCTGTGACCCCATTTTTTACCAGGCATTCACACCCACGGGCTTTAAATCCGCGGGCCATTTTGGAAAAGGTGGGGGCAGTTTCTTCCAATTATCAGGCTCCTGACCGCAAAATTGTCCAAAACACCCCTGCTCGGGTTCGTCCTCTGGAGGTTGGAGTAGTGGATCGGAACCCTTTTCTGCACTACCCTGCCTGTGCCGACCAAACCGTTTCTGGCCTCAATGATCCATAATTATCTTTTCTGGTGGCTTGCTTGGCTGGCTTGACTGACCTCTTCTACTACTTTGTAACTGTGACTGTGAACCAAAACTTCTTCTTGTTTTCCCTCCCTTGTTGTTTGGTGCAAGAGTTGAGATATTGATGAGTTGATCGTGTGTATCTTATATCCCAGATTAATCATCCTTCGTGTCACCGTCTCGTTGTACATGATACCCGTTGGTCTTTGTTAGAAACAAGAAAATTTATTACTTCGAACCTCCCCTCTCCACTGTTACTCTTTGCGCAATCGTTCCTCGCGATGACGACCAAGGACGGTCCAAAGCTGCCCAAGCAGCAACTGGCGATTCTGGGTAAGTTTTAGTATTTCATCATCTCATGGATACCCGTAAAAGACCTTAGAATACCCTTGTTGTGTTTTCAGTATCAAGATGTCAATATACGAGCATGGTTCACGGTCCAAACACCATGAGCCTCAACCCAATACCGAGTCATGCTCGTTCCTCAGTATTCCCGTGCCCAAGTGTGCTCCCATATAGATAATTTGATAGAGCGTTTCTCATCAACAACAGAGGCACTATAACATGAAAATACACATAACCCATAGAGACATCATGGTCCAGTCCAGGTATCCCGCTCCATCCGATCTCCGCTGACCTATCAATAGCCATGGCCAGAATTGCCGAACCCATGGCCTACAGCTCAGTCTTCCCATATCTGCCCAGCATGGTTAGCAGTTTTGGTGTTCCTACCAACAAGGTTGGAAGCTGGGTAGGACTCACATCTGGTGTCTTCTCTATAGCACAAAGTACCACTGCAGTGGCTTGGGGAAAGGCTTCCGATATTTATGGCCGGAAACCGATAATCATCTTTGGCCTTATGAGTTCAATGATATGCTTCATAGTATGGGGCTTGTCTACGAATTTACCTATGGCTATCATTGTCCGGGCTATTATGGGAGGTGGAAACGGAAATGGTGTGTAAGGCGAGAGCTACACAGAACTCCTCACTAATATTCTCTAGTCGGTATCATCAGAACCGTGGTTGCTGAGCTGGTACCAGAGAGGGAACTCCAACCAAGAGCATTCTCCATTATGCCTATTGTTTGGAGTCTGGGTTCTATCATCGGACCTAGTTTCGGAGGTCTCTTCGCTGAACCTGCAGAACAATATCCCCAAATCTTTGGCCATATCGAGTTCTTCAAGCGCTTTCCCTTTGCGCTACCGAATCTGATTCTCATGGTTTTCTTTCTATTCTCAGCTACCATTGCAGCTCTGTTTCTCCATGCAAGTCTGTTTCAAGGATTGACTGCACATCATCACTAACATACCTAGGAAACACTTCCCAGCAAGCGAGGACACCGGGATTGGGGTCTCCTGGTAGGTGAGCGTATCACTCGCTCTTTCAAGACCACTCGTCCAGCACCCTCTACCCGTCGAGCTTCGTTTGTAGATGGCGAAGCTACTTCGCCGCTTCTTCCTAACAAGATAGCACCAAAGAAGAGGCCACACGAAGCTTCAGAACACGCTAAGAAAGAACGTGTCATTACCCGTGCAACAGCCATGAACCTCTTGATCTACACACTTCTTGCATTCCATTCTGTGGCTTATGATCAGATCCTCAGTGTCTTCCTCAGACACCCAGTTGAAAAGCATACTCCTGAGAATACTTCATTTCCATTCTACTTTTCAGGGGGATTTGGCATGAAGCACAGTGAGGTTGGCACCATATACACCATCTATGGCATCGTATGTTGCGCTGTTCAGTTCCTGGTCTACCCTTCAATTGTTGCTCGCTTCGGTGTTTTGCGTTGCTTTAGAGTCTGCTGTAAGTTGCAAGCCATCATTATCGAACTGCTTGGCTCTAACATCTTCTAGGTCTTCTCATGCCACTTGCTTATTTCCTCACCCCTTACTGTGTTCTCTTCCCGACACACAAGGGCCGCATGGCTGCTCTCATGGGTGTTATGTTCATCAAGGCTGCTGGAATCATTGTCGCTTTTCCATCCGTCACTATCCTTCTGACAAACTCCTGCACTTCTCTCCGTGTACTTGGCACGCTCAATGGTTATGCCACAACCTTCAGTGGTCTAGGTCGTGCACTTGGTCCAGCTTCGACAGGTGCTCTTTTCACCTGGGGCGCCGATCATGGCTACGTTGTAACTGCATGGTTCTTCCTCATGTTAATTGCTATTCTAGGTGCTATCCCGGCTTACCTCGTTGAAGAAGGAGAAGGCCCTTCCGCTTCCGCTTCGAGCTCAGCAGAGAATAGTGACACGGAAAACGACCAGGCTTCGTCTTCATCAAGTACGATATTGCTGCCTGAAGATTCCGCGATTGAGTCTGAAGAGGAAGAGGAAGAGGAGCTCCCTTTGACCAAGACTAAGTCAAGGTCTGTAGAGCAAAGCTACGGAACTATGACCGGAAGAAAGTGAGGTATTGAGGCAATCACATACAGCACTTCGGTGACTTACTTTCAAGATCCCCGAGACTCCTCATAATCCCCCCCCTTCACCGTCAGCCTTATACGAGGCCATCGAACTCTTAGCTTTTCTACAGAGACTGCTCTTATAATCATTTGATGTCAAGGGCATCTTTTTATATCCTTAGGCTATCCTTAGAGTATATTTAGGGTATCTTTTAGAACATCTTAGGCTATCTTAGGGCATCTTTAGGATATCCTTAGGATATATTTGGGCCTATCTCAAATTCTGACTAGATTGTGGTCTTATGTTTTGTCATAGAGGCAGATGTGGTCGGAACTTTTACTGATGGGTTTTGCTCTTGGTTATGGGAGGCTTGGGCCAGACTTAAATGAATACATCTTCCATAGGCGGCGTCAACGCATACCCGTAATAGATAAGGAGTACCAAACCCTGATGCTAACAGGCTGTCATCCTAGGCGAGGCAAATACCTCCGACTAGCTTGACCCTATGGTCTTCTTGCTGTGCCATTTCCTAAGGCTATCTTTAGTGCCAAAAGAGGGAATATTCTTCTTGAAGAGGAGGTTTTTTTTGGATCTTCATATAGAAGATATTTCATGACTACAGGGGGCTCCGTAAGCAGAGGGCAACCTCAGTGTGCCCCTGTTAGACTTGGCATTGCTGAGTTGGGACATGGCGTCCTCCTGTTTGGAAGTGGCATCCCCGAGGGCAATCAGATTGTTTTAATATTTGAGCTTAATGTCCTGAAGCTTAGCCTTAGTCTCCTTGTACTTGGTCTCGCTGTTGGATATAGCATCCTCCTGTTACTGAAACTCGTCTTTGAACCATTGGATAACTCGAGACTTCTTCAAGTTATCGTCTTTAAGCTCTTTAATTTCAGAGGATAATTTCTGCATGTGAGCAAGGTCCTTATGGACTGTTTCATGCAACTCGTTGTAATTTTTAGTCAATTTTCTGTTTCTCTTGACCTCTTGTCGCAAGTTAGTATCTGATGATAGCAGACTGCGCTTTGTTTCGATGAGTCGTGACTTGAGTTCCTCGGGTCCAAGTGTCTCGATACCAGTGTCATTCCCATCGTTAGAGGGCACGACAGTGATGTCTTGGTTGTTCATTTTCTGTTTCATGGATTGACCAGTCTTGCACCCCGGGGACTATGCTATGTATCATATATGTACCTCCCTTAACCAGTACTGTTTTTATACTCATGTCCATGAGCTTCACTGGTCATCATTTCCAGTGTCACCAGTCTCCTCTTCTTCCTCATCGAACCGAGCAACACCCCCCCTGAGATTCCGATATCCTTCATGCTTAGCAACTAACATTGTCAAAACCTCCTGCAAAACGGCATCCAGTTCCAGTACAGACATGAGATGCACCTGCTTCAAAGCATGGTGAAATGCGCCCCGAGACATCTCCGAAGACAGGCCTTGATGAATAGATTCAATATCCTTCGTGTGAGATCCCGGCGCCACGTCCGGGACCCCCGTCCAAAATGGCGTTGCGTTTCTTTTCAATCGCCCGTATCAAACGACCCTTGATTGGGATCAAATCACTGAGGATATCAAACACCAATGGCGCTTCCGATTCAACACGCGGGGGTTCTTGCTCAGGGAGTGGACCCATAGCCTTCGTAGCAGCGACGTATGAAAGTTTGAGTATCTTATCGGCGTCCAGGCTTTTGATGTAACTCTCGTTGGTGGTATCATTGTCATCGCCCCCTTCCCCGTCACCAATGTTGCCATCACTCTCGTATGCGTCGTTCTACCACGTACAGAAGATTGCGATGACTCCTAGGTAGAGTGCTTCATCGATGGCGTCAGTCTCGTTGTCCAATGCGCCTCTAACCAGTGCCATTGACATGTCAATGAAAGCCTGCGGCCTGGAATCGAGTTCCCACAAGTCCTGGCGAATTGTCAATAAATATTAGCACAACTGTGGTAGTTATCGGAACGATACACGAAAGAGTTGAACAAGGTATGAGAAAGGAAGGAATGGATTGAGGATGGGAGAGGGAGAAGAATAAAACGAGGTTAAGGATTCATGCTCGCTGCCAGTACACGTGACGTGACTTGAGCAACTGGTGTGAGTGTGATTCACTGTCAAAGGGGCAGCAGTGTCAGTGGCCGTCAATCAGGGAGATTGAAGCTTCCCATTTCCAGTAGATCCTAATTCAAACTTCCAATCCTTTCAAACACTCTCATCAACGTTCTCTATCTCATCTCTCCAACTGTGAAGAATCGCGATGCCTTCACATCGGGACGTACCCAAACCGCTTTGCGACCTCGGCTTTCAAACGATGGAACAGGTACGCGAATTTGTCAAAAAGAAGCTCGAGTCCGACATAAAGGAACACCTTGAGCGTTGCGAAGCCGAAGAGGCAGAGGCGCGTGCTGTGCAAGGAAACAGGAGCACCTGAACCCTTCCAGTAAGTCAACCGGAACTCAGTGGATGAGATGAGCCACATGATAGCGACGATGATGAAGGAGAGGAAGAGGAAGAAGATAGCGACAACGACACCTCTGACGATTCAGACGAGTTTGACCTCGAGTAAAAGTGAAAAGTTGCTCCTAAGCATAGAAGTTAAACAAAGCCTAATTTAGGGGTCCTTTTTCTATCATTGCCTACACTTTATACCATATTATATATATCTATATTGAGGTCAATATGGATTGAATGCAAAGCCGAATGAATGAACAAGAGAAAGGTTAGCACATGTCTATTACATTGGCACCTAACTATCAAACCATTTTTTCGCATCGCATCGCTCCCTACGCTGGATGATGAAAACGCCTTGAAATATTGCAGCTTCCATCCATATACAGAGCAGAACCAGAAGAATTCCATAACAACGTCAATCTCTCTTTGTTAAGACACCCCCAAACCCAAAAACTTTGTCTGTCAAAGTACCAAGCAATAGCCTCCCGTCCAAACTTCAACTCGGCCTTCATCTCGTTCATTGTGTTGTTGTGATTGTTCTCGAAGGAGCTGTATCATGGCGAAGCCTGATGGTTGTTCCTGTGGCGGATTTTCCCTTCAGCCTCATAATCAATTGCTGAATATAAGCCTGCTACTCCTCCTCCGTGTCAGACGTCTCTTTGACTTTTACCTCGATTGTTCTGTTGACATCAGAGAGTTCCTCGGTTTCTTTGCCTCGAAGGTTGATCACCCCTTCAAGTCCCTCGGCATACGTCTGCGAAGTGCGATCCAGGTCCTTGTTCTCTGCCTTGAGCTTTCTGTTGCCATCAGAGAGCTTCTCGATTTCTTCATCTCGATGCTTGATCTGATCTTCCAGTTGCCGAACAAACGACTGCAGACCGTGCTCCTTTTCGGCCGCATCTTTGAGGTTTGTCTTGAGTGCTTCGACACGATCGAAGAGCCTTATGAAGTCTTTGTCTCCATCTTTGATCCTTCGATCACGTTGACGCACCAGCTTCTTGATTTGCGCGTCTTGTTGTTTGATGACTTCGTCTTTTTCGCTGATAAGTTCGTCCCGTGCCTTGATCTTCCTTTTGAGATAAGAAACTCTGCCTTGTTCCGGGCCCTCAGCACCGGGGGTCTTTTGCACATTGGAAGGCTCTGGGATGCCATTGTTGGCAAACGCGGTAGTTCGGTCAACCTTGTGCCTTTTCGTGGCCCTGTCGAAAATATCGCCCGAATTCGACTCGCGCTTGTTGTTGTCTGTGGGGTTTCCATCGCCAGCATCCGAGAGAGGATCCTCGCCCCCCTGCACGAAATTTCCATCATACTTGAGGAGTGCCTCCTCCTCTGAGACGTTTTTGGGGAAGAAAGGCCGTGTATCAGGGAACATGTGCCCCCAAAGCCGTGACATTTCGTCTGCGATGCCAAGGACGAGCAGGTGGGATGGCCAAATAGCCGCCACAATCAGCCAGGCTGAGAAGTTCAGAAATTTTGTGCGTCCTTGTCCTGTCAACATATGATAGAGTCTGAATTGGCTAAGGGTGCGCGGGCTATCTACCCATTTCTCATGCCTGAGAAACGTGGCGACCTTTAGCTGGATCGCCTTGGGCATGTCGAGACGCATCTGGTTGTAGTTGTCCAGGACACTCTGGACCCGAGATCGAGCCATTGATGCGTCTTGGCATTTTCTGATCTTGTCACGAAACTCTACCATACTCAGAATGTAGGGGTCGACATCAGATTGACCTCTATCGATGTTTGCCATCTTGATGAACGTATTCAATTGTCAGTGTATGGAAGGAAAAGGGAAATTGACATCTGAATACAAGCAAGAGTAAGTGATAAGGTATGAAAGAGGATTGCGACAGTACATTTTGGATCGTATGAGAGAATTGCCAAAATGCCAGACAAGAAAGGGAAGATACTGTTGGATAGACAATACTTACCGGAATCTGGCTCTGCCGTTAGCGGTATGAGAGGAGGTGTGATAAACAGATTTGAACAGCGTTTGATGGTAACAAGAATGGGAGAGAGGCAATCATTCTCTGGTATGAACTTGGATCTCAGGTAGGTAAGGTAGCCTTGCTATTGTGATTACCTATGTGGCGCTTGCTACCGATTCTCTACCAACTTATCAAGTTGAGCGACAAATCACATACATCTCTCATTTTCAACCAGAGTTGCTAAAGCCAGATTTGAAAGCACACATGTCAGTCCAGCTTTAGCGCAAGTGTTCAGACGGTCAGTGAATCAGTGGCCCGACGAGACAGAGACAGAGACAGAGAGAGAGAGAGAGAGAGAGAGAGAACTCACCAACAGGCCGCATAAGCCAATGTGATGAGAACGGGGATAGTTACAGATGGAGGCGGTCATGTCGTGGGCCGGCACGTCACGTCCCGTATAATGCGGATCGCGAAGGGGGGAACGGGAGGACAACGGCATTTACTACAAACGAGATGTGGAGGATACATCTCCTGAAGATATTGACTGTTTGTACCATACGGGCCGGAGAGTTTTTTATTCTTTTCAGTCAGGCGGGTGTTGCTGTGTGACGATTTTCGGGGTGCACGGAGTTTTTGGCAGTTGTACTGATACTGTACGACTGCCAACAATAGAAACGAAAGATGAGAAAAAGGTCTCGGTTGCTGATTTCCAGAGTTTGAAGGGCACCTAGTAAATACGACCTGTTGCAATTGACAAGGATGAGTTCCTTCGCTAGGAGGGTAAAACACTGCAGGTATCACGATCTGCATTTGGCGCTTGTGTCATCAAGTCGACAGAAAGAGATTGACAGACAGGCTCATAAGCAATTCCAATTATCAAGAAATTACTCTCTGTAACAATTGAATTGAATTGAATTGAGTGCTGTGTGTTGATGAGTTGGTTTTACTCAAGACTCGCTCACCCCAGCAATGAGATACCATGAAACCAAGTCACATGATCAGTGACGTCTGCACGCACAGCTGC
This sequence comes from Fusarium agapanthi, assembly GCA_001654545.1. Taxonomy (NCBI): domain Eukaryota; kingdom Fungi; phylum Ascomycota; class Sordariomycetes; order Hypocreales; family Nectriaceae; genus Fusarium; species Fusarium agapanthi. The sequence goes on along the minus strand of LTDI01000121.1, from coordinate 12,621 downwards.
TCGTCTCAACTCCACCCAACCCAACGCCAACAGGTCAGGGCAGGGCCAGGGGTGTTTAATAACTGATCAAATTGCCCAGGTACTAAAAGCTTGGTCGACCGGAAGTGGAAGAAAAAGACAAGACGCCATCTCTATGCTAATAAACCAACCGAGAAAGACACAGAAAGGAATAGTTCACTGCTCACCGACTGAAAACACCAACTATCGAACCAACTAAAATCGACATGAATCGGACTCAGCTTGCACTAGTCTACTAGGCCAGAAGGCTGAGACTACCTTGGTCTAGTACATGCAGATAGATATTGGGCGCTTAAATGGCTACGTGGTGACAGATTCTCCCAGTGAGACATCTCCCAGAACTCTGCCTTGCCTTAATTGTTACTAGAAGGAACAGAAGGATCATATCCAATTGGACTACCTAGGTCAAAGGGTCTGATTCACGGCTCACGATGCCGTTGGTAGCATCTATGCAAGAGGCTGACTTACACGGACATTCCTCTCTGTATAGGCCCATAGTTTAGACCTTGAGAGGCGGTGACATCAAACCTCGTGCACAGTCCTAATAGACGCCCACGAGGCGTTTTCATCTCTCCAGAACCCACAATGAGGCTGTAGAACAAAATATATTCAAAACATATTCCTTTGTTGCATCATTGATGGGTCGGCTGTGGCTTTCTTTAGGGCCGTTGCTATGGCCGTGGCGTAGCGTGGCGTAGTCTAGGGGGTCGCAGATTGGGCCAGACCTAGGATCAGTGTGACTGGTAGTGGGGGCAAACTTAAACCGACAACTTCAACCTGACTTCCACTGGAACATATAGGAATTAAATGTATAATATCATGCGAGAAATAAGATCGAGAACAAGACAGGTCACCATTTGTCCACCAAGTAGAAGCAAAAGTTAAGGCTATTAGCAGGGATACCCCAGCTCTTCGAAATCTCGCCTAAGGACAGCAGAAACATGGGATCCTGGACATTTCTTTATTCACACACCCCAAGCACACTCCTTTCCAACTCAATCAAGCAAGGGGGCACCTAACCCATGCATGTCAAAACGGTTTGTGAGATAAAGTAAAGATGCAATTCAAACTATCAAGGAAAGTAGATAGGTAGGTGTAGAAGAAGAAGAAGAAGAAGAAGAAGAAGAAGAAGAAGAAGAAGAAGAAGAAGAAGAAGAAGAAGAAGAAGAAGAAGAAGAAGAAGAAGAACATGATGAAAATAAACCACAATGAGGCCTTCTGAAATCCGGAAATGACTGTATCACCCTCTCATCTGTGCTGTTCTGGGAGTCCGAGTTTGTTGCCAAACAACTCCAGGGATACCACGGTCCATCTATGGATTCAGAAACAAATCCAAAAAGGTATAAGAAATCCCCTCCATGATCACCATGCGTTTCCACCTTGCGCGGGGCAGCCAAAGCTTTTGCAGATCTAGTAATCTGCTCATAACTTTTCTCCCTTTCTTCGAGGGTATCGAGGATCGCTATACGTGACACTCGTTAGCTGCACTGCAGCGTAGAGGCTCGCTTTCAAAGGGAAACTCAGATACCAACCTACTAGGTCGCCCGAGGAGGATTGGGGCACTGAGGACGTCCACAGTAGCCCTCCCACGTCGTCGAGCCCTGATCGGTCACGTTGCTCGTGCAGCGGCAGGAGGTGCCGGGCTGAGGATCAAGGTTAGAAACAGTGCAGCCACACTGAGTCCAGTGCTGGGTAGTTCTCCAGTAGCACATGGTTGCTGATGGTTTTTAAGTTGGAACCTTGGAGAGAATGCAAGAGATTTTTGTCTGTTGTTGAAGCTAAAGACTCTGTCTTGGTGCTTCAATATATAGCAACAAACTGGCGTTGTGCGAGGATTGGTTTGTTTGACAGCCGGAGCTAGTTGGCTCAAGAGATGACTGGCAGTTCACAGCCGTGATCCGAGAAGTTTGTGTGAGTATTTGGTCACACTTGTCCCGACGGGTGTGGCTTTGTGTATCTGACGGAAAGAGGCTTGCTGCCGTGGTAGACTATGGAGGATTGGTACCAAAATATGGCTGAGGATTGGGGTTTAAGCTGAAGGACAATGAGACCTCCGAAGGAAGAGATCTTCAGAGTGATGATTTGTAATGTTGAGTGTAGAACGGTGGTTTGAAGTGCTGTTGAGTCTGAGCCGTGAATATCGGATTGAGGCAGATGTCCTTGGCCCTTATATAGCTGGTGACACGGTCCCGAGGGTTTGGAAACGATTATGACTGAGCGAGGCAGTTTACTGTCCATGACACTATGTGTACAGGTGTCTTGGAGATTCCACAATGTGAAAGTCGAAATAACCCTCAAAACGAGAGCAAGGAAGACGGATTGTTGGTCCTGTTTGCACTTCCCAGGTGTTGAAAGACCAGGAGCCAGGTTGCTTAGATAGGATGGTTGGTTAGCTACCTAGTCAGTTGGCTCTGGGCCGGCCGGGGGTGAGGCTTGGAGGGGGTGTGTGTTGGTGCGCAAAATGTACTGCCAGGCACTCCTCTTTCTTCTCGGCCCTCTGTCCCCGCAAACACCACAGAAAAGAGGCGAGGGGAATTCTGGAAAAGGAGGCAATCAGCTTGTAAACTGAGATATAACCTCCGAGCTCCAAATCAGGTCGCTTGTGTGCCACAACACCACGCTCTGTTGACAGGCTGGCCCAAGGGTTGACTTACGTCAAGGCACATCAGTCCACAAGGGAGTTTGGGGCAGACCAACAGCATTAGACTCCGATACAGGTCTGAGAGCCCTCACAGAATTCCACGCGGTGTGACTGTGAAGGAGATTGTGCGAGCATGTTGGCTTCAATGGGGCCCTTTGTAGAATGGGTCATCGTGCATCCACACTCCGCGGACATGTTCTTCTGCATTGAGGGGAACCACCATCATGCATCTCAAATCCGTCGTCAACATCATGGTCGCAGTTAGAGGGGCCAGCAGTTGCGATTTCTTTATGTAGTTGGGTACGGTTTGCTTGATGCTCGATTGCCTGCCGTGAGCAGTGGCCTGCTGCCACACATTGCAGCCTGTGAACACTCACTAGTTTAGTTTGGTAATGGCATCGTACAAACTTTTATCGAGGAGCAGTATAGGTCGGACAACATGATGAGCTGCTGTCTCGTAGCCCAATTTCTTGAAATGCTGCAAAAACTGGTCCTGAACGATTCCTGCATCCGTAATCGACGGCATGTGTCAAAGATCTAAGCTCCCTTGCAAGCTGATGGCTTGCTCGATGAGCGGGAAAGCTCGCCCCGAGTTCCCACTAGTAAAGTTGCAGGCCTGACGTTCAGATGACAGCCTGTACCCATGCTACCATCCATTACTCGAAACCCTTCAGAACTCTGAAGCTGATCCTGGCCAGAGAGTATGACGCTGGCAATTGGTTTGTTTCAGCAAACAAGTAAGACGGCTTTGCCGAAGTCGCCGTTTTTTGGAGCTGCCACATGGACGTGACAGCTCTGTACCTGCCACCCTCCTATTGATGCCTCTCCCGCTGTCGACTTAAATTGCGACCAACAGATACCGGCTTGTGTCATGACGCCACAGAAAATTGGTATTTTTCATGAATGCGGGCCCCTGGACGTTCTTTCGATCTCCCTGGTGACCTACCAACTTGTTCTTCGGCACATCTTGAGGAAAATTTCTTCCTTCGTGTGTCTGTTGGTCCGGGTTCTGCTATTGTTCCCTGTCCCTTGGCTAAGCTAAGACGCGAGAGGCGTTAAACGCCTTGTGGAGCTAGCGGATGTTGCACATGATCCGCGAGGAGACCATTAATCCCTATGTAGATTAGGTAGACGACGGGATGTAGGGTCGTTCTGGGGTTGTCAAAGGTCCAAAGGGTTAGGTACTAGCTGTGTTTGAAAGCGAACAAGGAAAGACTGCAGAACCCTGTCAGCCACTAAGGTTTGTACGTATCAACACCGTTTTGGAGATGCATATAGTACATGACAGCGGCCTATGTGAGTGAGAACATACATATCGCGCTTGTATCAACGGGTCAAAATCTCGTTGCCGAGTTTGACGCGGCGGATGAAAGTAACGCTGTTGCTTTGAGCAATTCACCTCGTCAAGGCGACTCCGGGGTGATGTCTAGGTGGATATGGCAGGCTAGGTCATGCGCGCGGGCTGCCGAAGGCACACCATGAGAATATCCGCGACGAGCCAACAACACATGTAGATGCCAAGGGGAGCAGACGTCGGCTGTTACTGATACTGGAAGTTTCTTCAGCGATCACCATGGAAAGCGTGAAGAATGTAGCCAACCGTGTATCCACATCTCGTAAAGACGGGGGATGATTCCTGATTGTGCGTCATGTCTCTTTGTTCTATACTCCACAAAGGGTATTATCTGCGCCTCGTTCTCGACTATCAGGTCGTGCATACGGAAACGAACGACATGGAGTCTGGGATAGCTTCACACAATTCCGCGCTGCTGCATGACTCGATGCACGAAGGGAGAGGTTTGTCACACATGGTTGTGGTTGACCATTCCCTTCTCGATGATGAGAAGTGTGACAAAGCAGTAGTTTGTGCGTTCCACTATCCCAAAGTGCCCCATGTTGTGCCGTGCCATATCATGCCATATTCAAGTTAATATATGCCGGTTTGTCCATTCCGGGTCTTGGGATCTTCATCAGAAAAGTTGTGTGGGTGTGACTATACGTCGAGTGATGATGCCGAAGCGGGCCAACATCGACATGGAAGTCAAAGGAGACTCTGATTTGGATGCTGTCTGTTGGTGAAGTGGAAATACAACTACCGTTGTAGGCTGAATGATGATCTGAAGTATAATTCGTGTACCTTGCAGTATCTGAACTCCTTCATTACAGTGCTGACCTACCACGTCTGGCATCCTTCTGTACATACTAAAGCAGGTCCGATGGCTTCAACTAGAAGAACTATTTCCTACTACAAAGTATTGCTGAATTCTGATTGGACTGAGCTTGATCAGGGAAGCGATTACCCCTGTCATGGGGCGCTTACAGTTGTTGCTTCGACAGAAACTTTTGATATAATTGACACTGTCTTCATAGCCAAAACTCACACTATATACACAGTGCCAGTAGGCGGCCGCACATCCCCCCTGTTTGTTCTCCAGGTGGGGGCCGATAAACCCCTGCACCTTCCTGCAGCTTAGGTTGGGTGTGATGGCGCGCGGCTGTACCTTACCTTGTCTTCACATCAACTCAAAGCGCCTCAACCCATCACAGCAAACGTCGAGCCGATGAGTCGATAATTTGACTCCAGCGGCGCCTTTCTGGCGCGGTTGTTGGTAAATCGACAACATCACCCTCGGCCGGCCCACTCTGTACGAGACAAACTCCGCTGCAGCTGCGCATACTACTAACTCTTGCGTCTGCGCCTGCGTCTGCGTCTGCGTCTACACCTGCAACCCCCTTGCCGATGTTGTCTTCAAAGGCCTAAGTTGTGTTGGTTCAGGTCGTTTTGCGCATGATATTTCACGAACCTTGCGTCTCTTCTTGGTACTTTTCATTCCGGATGACCTCCCGGAGCTCAGAAGCAAGTGGGCAACAGGCAACACACTAGATCAGCATGCAACAGAGTCTCATGGTCACACTCTCTACGGCCCTTGGCACGAGTTCCTCCGATATTTTCCTTAGAGCAATATTGCCATGCTCTTCGCACTCTGACCGCTTACATCTTGGTGTCGTCAGACCCTTGAACCCCGAAGAGCCGAAGGTGTTGGTGTGTCTGGTATCATCTGCGGCCCTAGGATCTTCCCGTGGGCGGCCTTTGATGCGGCCTGATTCCTTCGACGGCCCCCAAGGCTTGTAGAGCTTGAGAAACTTCGATAGGCATATTTGCACAAACTATTTGCTTAGTTTCGGTCGGCCACGGTCCGACTTGAGGTGACGACACGCAACCACTATCATGCATCTGTGTCTGCTCCTTTGAGACCCCGTAAAGGTACCCCGGCACATGGCGTATGAGTCAAGTGATTGATACTGCATTCTACCTGCATTACACCTTCCAAGCTGGATGTCTCTCAGACGAGTGTAGTCGAGCTGCAGCCATGATTAAGATCGTCCAACAGAAACCTCATCGTCTCCCGATACATACCCAACAAGTTACATGCAAAGTGGCTCCGTGACTGGTTCGGTTCTCTAAAACACTCTCAATCGAGATGTAGCCGATGCAGAAGAAAGTACTCTAGCTCCAACATCCCTAATTCTCTCACGTCTCGACTTACTTCAAGGCATGGGACGTGGGGCACGGCACGGCACGGATAAGACTAGCTCGAGTTGTCTTCGTTCACAAAAGCTCATCACATATTACCCTTGTTTGAAGTGTTGGTTTCGCACGCTTCTTGGTACAAAGAAATTATCGCCATGCATGTATTGATAATCACCTCTTGTGATAACTGCCTAGCAGGGGCAGCACCCACCTTCCCAAGAGTGACACTAGGTAGGTCACCATATCAAGTCAGGAGAACTCCGAAGTAACTAGATACGAGTTGCATATTCTGGTGGACCGTGCCGTGAGTACGGATGACCCAAGCCGTCAAGAAGCTGTCCGTCTTCCGAAAGTGACGGTGTGAGTGTTAGTGAGCCAGAGTTGCTGCATCGTAACTAGTCTAGTCACCAACAAGAGCTTCGGCTTGCGTCGAAAACTAGTTCGGGTCACTCGAAGTGCTTCCGAGTAATTATAAGTTCCCTGCATGTTGTGGTCGTGGTGACACCGGCTAATCGACTCTGGGCTGACTGCGGTTCACACGAAGAGATATGGTCAAGAGCGCGCAAGAGCGCGTCTGCGCCTAGCAAATGACGTTGATTAGGCAATGACAAAGCGAGTTTAAATCCATACCAAGTTCCTGGCTCTTCAGGGGTGGTAGGGTTTAGCGACAGGCTGCAACGGCGGCGCTTAGGAGTTGCCCTCATTGGTCAACCAACACTTATGCCTCAACCCTGGTCACAACCCCAAAGACCTCACGCTCTGTGCAGGTTGAGATACAAAAAGAGGGCGAGGGCTGATGATTTCGAGGAAAGCAAGAGCTGAGTATTAGATATTGGTCTTCCAGGTTGTAAATGTGGTTTATCAGTGATAATTCTGTAGGCATTATCATGAGCATTCAGGCTTTGTGATGAGCCTCAGCCGTCGAAAGGCTGAAAGGTTAGGCAGAATTTCTCATTCCATCACAACATCATATTGATTTCATTACTACCTTCTTACTTGGGACTACAGCGATCACTGACTTCCGCTGCTTTCCATCTACAAGCGGTTCTCTCGAGCCTCATCATATGAGGCAGCGATCAACAAGAAACAGAACTAAGAACAGAGCCAACACATCCTGGACCGGAAGTCTCTTCATAGGCAGGGGAAAACTTGGTAATAATTGGATAGTGGACTTTTTACAAATTGGTATTAACCGTCTTGCTGAAGGTTTCTCCTCTTGTCATAGCTCCTTAAACGAGTGACTTGTAAGCGGGATGTGGGCGAAACCTAATCAGGCATGATATAAAGCTCGGCGTGTCTCTTAACATCTCATACCTAACCAACTGTCCAATAGAATGCGTTAAATGATCGTATTTATCCGTCCCGGGCAGATGGGGTCTAATTCATTGGCTTTGCAATGGTTTGTGTTGTTGTTGGTTGTGTGCTACTGTATGGGGTGGAGTGGACACGATGAAAAGAGATAGAAAGTGGCAGAAGTATGGAAGAAGATCGTCAAGACGCCGTTCTCGGTAAACACCGCGGTATTTGATTCTCACTCGATCGCTTTCTCTTCTGAACCCGCCCTTACTAGGGCATTGTTGAGACTACCAACACCTTTTCTATGTGCCGAAGGAGGGCTATCAATGATGGTCAGCTCATAGGTCTCAAGGTCGGTGTCAAAAAAGATATGATCTGACACCGACTGAAAGATACATCAAAGACAGAGAGGCCAAAGTCATAGCCCTTTCTTTGATCGGTGAATTTCATTGCTTGTGTCCATCACCTCGCAACAGTTGTAAAAAGAGAAGCGCCAAGGTCATGAGGTACATCAAACAAGGAAAACTTGGGACTTGAGAGGAGGATATTGAAATAAACTTAGTAAAGAGTCCCTAAATTTAGGGTATAGTTGCCTAAATAATGGCATTATTTAGGATCCAGGTCCTAAGTTTAGGCTAGAGTTACCTGAATATTTCTATCATTTGAGGTTGAGGTCATAAGTTTTCTTGCCTCCCGTATTCATCAGATCTATGATCAGGATAGTTACTCGATCGTTAAACTCGAATCTTTCCTCAAGTACCTCGACGGTTTCAATTTCACCACCGATTTAGGGCGAGCAACCAGGAAGCCCTGATATAGACGATTGAACATAAGGGATTTAGGCCCTCTGGGAAATTGCTGCTCTTCATCCTCGTAGAAAGTTGCCTTGAAGTGGCCGCCACCTGGCAAGAGTCGTGACTGACCCCACGATGTCGTGGGAACGGTTGAGCATTGGTGTACCAGTGAGCATAAACAGATGGTGGTACTTCAGCAACTTGACGGCGTCGAAATACAGTGGCTCGTCGTTGCGGCAATCATGGGAGTCATCCAGGATGAGGACGGCGATGTTTCTATTGATTTGGCTGTAGTAGTTGGAATGCAGAACGACATTTGGGCGCTCTACATTTCCTCTGCGGATCTTCCGAGCCTCGGCGAGCCCCAGCGCCAGTCAGGTATGGCAGATATTCTCGAATGTGACACTTTCCTTATATCGGGACTTGAGGAAGTCGCGAGAGAAGATGACGATGTCGTAGTCCAAGAGGAGAGTCGTGTCGATCTTGGCATCGTCGGAGATGAATCACGATGGGCAGTGTTCCTTTGAGAAAATAAGTAACTGGGTGACCAAGATATGACGCTAGATCAATGCGTCACTGGGTACCGGTACGGGCGAGAGGGCGATTTTGTTGGATAAAGTCGGCGTCCGCAGGCTTGTCTCTTGCGCCTATGATGGATAATCAATCCACTGAGTAGGTGTTTCTCAACACGGTCGCAGTGGGCCTTGTGCGATACAGTGGAGGTATCGCTTGACACAGCATCGTTGAGTTTCTGGTATGAGGCTTCAAACAGGGCATGTAAACTGCCATGAGATGTATTGTTGTAGGCCATACTGGCCCTGTTGTAGGTGGCGACGAGAAGTGAGAGTGTGTGAAGATAAAGGAGGAGGAAGAAGGTTGGAGGGAGAGGGGCTTTATAGCCAGAGCAAAGAGCAAAGGCCGTCGCTGCTGCACTGGAGGACGGTGAATTAAGTCACTCGCCTCGATTGTTGCCTAGGACCCTGAGGGAACAGCCTTCAGAAATCACAGTGATTCATAGAATAAAAGAGTCCATTAAGACATCTTGAGATGGACACCACTGTGATTATGAGACTGAGCATGACCGTATTTTTGAGACGCACGTTTAGGAGAAGACCACGCTCAACAACTGATTCACAGCAAAGGTAAGAAAACCTAGGAGAACTACTCTGAATAATTAAAAGATCAAGTCAAACTATCATAGGCTTAATGCAGATCAGTAGACTTTTTACCTCGGGTTGGAGAGTTTCTCGCTAGCTGAGGCTACCTGACTAGGTATCTAAGCATGAACTCTTGTGTTATAACCCCTGTTTTCAACAGTTGACGACATTGGCGAATTCACTGCGTCCTACGGGCCCTAAATCTCATCTGTTCACTCGAATCTACCAGGACTTGATTGTGACTCAGCCCAAATCGGTGGGTAAACAGACTGACAGTGGTCCGAATGCACCGCTGCTGTGTACTACCTCTGGCTGCTCAGGATCGGAACCTGCTGGGGGATCTTGGGTAATTATCTGTGAGCCCTGGGGGCAACAGGCTTACATCAACAGGTCATACTTCATCGCCATCGAATGCCATGGTCAAATCAGGTTATGGCATACAGAGAGAGTTCTGGCTAATGGTTGGCAATTGTCATGTGAAAGTTGACACGCATCGAAAAGAAGGCAGAATTCATCTAATTCCCAAACGCAGCGTTCATTGTGTTTCCACTTCATTGAGCAACAAACAAAGCAAAAGATTTGTGCATGAGACAATATTAAATTAAGTAGACTGGCTTACCGGGTTCGTACGGCTCTCCGAGTATTCAATATCATCAGGATGGATCTTTGGCAGCTGTAATAAGTTGGTGTAAGCCAGGCATCTACCGATGCAAATACTAAAGTGAAGCCACTGACGATTATATCACAATATGTCATAAAGTTATCATAAGATATCTTAATCTCATCATAGGGTTGTACTTAGGTATTGCAAAATAGGTGGATTATGATCAAATTTTATAATATGTTACTCATCATGCACATTGCAATATCTTGAGTAGACTCGGTGGAAACTCATCAAAGGATAACCGATAAATCACTTGAATCAACCACGTCTGAGAGTAGCGCAATCGAATCCTAAATGTGTCTATTGTTATTGAAAAAGAAAAAAAAGGCAAATTACATGCAAATTCATCGAATCTTACTGCGCATGTTATGGAACATCGCTGTGTAAGGTAAGCAAATGGCAAACAAGTACCACCTCCTTATATTGATAGATTATGCCTACGTCTCAATAGTCTTTACTCCCCATTGCTTGATTATTGAGCATATTACTCTTATAGTATTAAACTCACAGCTGCCTACCGCTTGCTCACAGACTCCAATAATGCTTCTATTCAAACGCCAATAGGATCAGTATCAAAAACTCTGCAACCTAGGCAAGCATTTGCCCTCCTTAAGATACAATACCGATATGGTATATCTTTGATAATACTCATGAGTAATGGTAGAATAACATAGGTGCAATTTCCAAGCATTAGTTGGCAGTAAACCCTACCATAACTCATCATAAGCAGCCAAGTAAGCATCATAGAACATCACAAAGCAACTTGAGAACAAATAATTATGTAGGTAAAAAGGCATCATTCCGTATCTGCATTCTACCCTGTCTATGCTTAAATTCACAGGCCATCAACCGCTCTTGCAGGCTCTGGCCCAACAAGCCCACAACCATCCTTGGACCATTTTTCCATCAGCTCTCATTTTAGTAGTCATAGCCGCCCATGTCCTAGCGCGGCATACCCATGAAACATGCAGAACTTTTCATATGCCTTGGCTTCTCCTCGTCCAATTACCGTAAACGACAAAGGAAAATCCACCGTGGCCAGTCGTAAACCCAATCGCCCCTCGCGAGGCGTCGAGGGTGCTCGGTTCTTTGCTCCAGCATCAGTACTCCAGAATATCTACACTGTTGCAATTCCTAACAGCATTATGCATTTATCGGGAAGACATAGCCTTGGTGACAAGGCGCTTGAGAGCAAGCTCCTGCTTCTTGAGGTCCTCAGCGGAGGACTCGTTGAGCTCAAGAGCAGCCATGGCGTCGCTGATAGTGCTCTCGATCTTCTCCTTCTGGCCACGCTTAAGCTTAAGGGACAGAGTGGGGTCAGAGACGATCTCCTCAACACGGCCGATGTAGGACTCGAGTTGCTGCTTGGCCTCGAACTTCTTCTGGAAAGCGTCGTCGTTGCTCTTGAACTGCTCAGCGTCGTTGACCATCTTCTCGATCTCGTCGGTGGTGAGCTTGCCGACAGAGTTGGAGATGGTGATATTGGCGCTGCGGCCGGAGGTCTTCTCAGTAGCAGTGACCTTGAGGATACCGTTGACGTCGACCTCGAAGACACACTCGAGGACGGCCTCACCGGCACGCATGGGAGGGATAGGGGCAAGGGTGAACTCTCCGAGAGAAGTGTTATCTTCGCAATTGGTGCGTTCTCCTTGGTACACAGGGAATTGGACAGTCTGTTACAGGTTAGTGAAATGTTTTTGGGATTGGAAAAGTCGATACTTTCCTGCTGGTTATCGGCAACTGTGGTGAATGTTCTAATGGATTCATCGTTAGTATATGTTCAAAAGTCATCTAAAGTTTCATAAATGCTCATAAAATTTGATGAGTGTTGGATGAGGTTATCCTAATGCTGAAGAGCTTTAGGGCTAAGGTTAGGATAAGGCTGAGAAATGTGGGGCTCCATATGGAGAGCATGTGGAATGTGGGTCATTCGCACGAGGCTGGGATTTGGCCCAAATGCCAACCACCAGATAGATATCACCACCAGAAATGAAGAATAAAAAAAGAAAAAGAAAAACTTGAGAACTAGGAAATGAACATACCGCTTCTTCAGGGTAGGGCAAGTAGTACCACGGGGAACAACGGGGGCGAAGATGTTACCCTCCATGGCAACACCCAGGGACAGGGGAACGACATCGAGGAGAAGAAGGTCGGAGGTCTCAGCAGAGGTAGCCTTTCCAGACAAAATGCCGGCTTGAACAGCCGCTCCGTATGCAACGGCCTCATCGGGGTTGATGCTCTTCTCGAGCTTCTTGCCGTCGAAGAACTCGGAGAGAAGCTTCTGGATCTTGGGGATACGGGTGGAACCACCGACGAGGACGATCTCGTCAACGGCCTTCTTCTCGATCTGGGCGTCCTTGAGAACCTGAGCAACGGGCTCAATGGTGCCAGAGAAAGCCTTGGCGTTAAGGTCCTCGAAACGGGCACGGGTGATGGACATGGTGAAGTCCTCACCGTCGAAGAGAGAGTCGATCTCAATGGTGGCCTGGGCACCGCTGGAGAGAGTACGCTTGGCACGC
>LTDI01000120.1:0-67988 GCA_001654545.1 Fusarium agapanthi | reverse complement strand
GAGGGCGGGCCTATGTAGGCGGAAAAGTGTATATACAATTTGCTACAATCGGAGTTCTTTTTTGGTACGATTATCAATTGTCCCCCAAAACGCATCTTCTGTGATATTTGTAATCTGTGAAGTTGCTGTTCTATAAATCCTTCGTCCTGTCGTAGTCTTTGTACGCCTGGTTGCTATTCTGCAAGAAATGCGTATCACCAAATTGTGTGACAGCAGGTTAGTTTGATATCTGTCACTTGGCTGGTAGTCTGGCTTCACAGGGGGCACGGATTTCGTTTTCAGTAGGATACAGTGGGTGCCTGGGCAGTGATATTGTCTTTGTACCTGTGAGGTGCAGAGCTCAGATAATGCGTATGACCTCATCACGCTTCTCCCACTCAGCTAGAACACTCCCCATTATCTGCCCAACACCAGCAGTAGACGCCTCTGAAATTGGTACGCTAGGGTCACTGGGCTACAAGGTACTGACCATTCTGTTTCCAAATTATTTCCCATCATTTTGCTGTGATATTACGCGAAGGCTGGGACCCCTTTTCCCACAGGTTCATCATTCAAAATCTAACGCCGAAGCGCAAGCTAGACGGGTAAACCTCTCCCGACTTCCTTCTGGCAAGTCGTCCCCGAACACAGTTTTCTTCCTTCCCACTCCTCTCCCATCTTCACTCTCACTTCCTCTTCACCTCACAACTTTGGGCCCACGACATTTCCCTGGCCATCTATACTGGCATCTACTTTGCCACGGACGGGATATCTGGGATCATTCTCCTCTGCGGAGTTGGGCCGCACCGTCCTTCTATCCGCATAGTCGGTCCCTCCTCCAAGATCTAGCCAAGCCCAGGGCGGTCCTCTGTTGCCGTGCTCTCTTGACGCTTAAAATCTACAAACCACCAACACGCCCAAATCGCTTCTCGTGCAAATCTACGAAAGGGCCTGCGCTTGGGTAAGTTACTACCACTCTTTCTCAGCTTCGTTGTTCTGCCTGCGGACCTCGCCGTCTCCTGTACAAAAAAACAACTCGCTGACGATCTCGTGTTCTTCACAGCCTTGAGATTGGCCACTTGCACGTTCAAGCTCTTCTCCTGCGTGCAAAATCACTCTGGCGCTTGATTCTTCTCCAAAGGTACGTTGCTTAATTATTCTCCTTCACCTCCGTCTGGCTATCTGAGCATATTGTGTTCCTACGTTCTTCCTCTCGAGAGCAAGCTGCAAACGGCACGAAGCCTCACCTGCACCTCAGATCCACTGTCTTTCACTCCTGCAGCTGGTCTACCTAGGCACCTTGAATACCGCCGGAGTGGAGGATGCCCGTTTCATGCTTTTTCAATCTTGGCACACTTTGAAATTCATCTCTCTTCCTTGCAAATGTCCGGCTGCCTAAGCGTTGTGCTGTTGTTCCTCCCGATCTTGTTTCTAATCTTTCACTGGCCAAGCTAACCTTCTTTGATTTCCAGACATCCCTGGCTTCTCTGGATCCTAAGCTCTGAATTCCAAGACGAAATGCCCCGTCGTTGGTTTTCTGATCGGCTCCATGATGCCTGGGGACGTGTGGCCGGTCGCCGTGGCCGGCAAAGGGACCAAAGAAGCCAAAGCCCCCAACACTATGCAGAAATTGTGGCTTCTCCTGACCAGAGCCCGGACAGGGCCAACCACCTCCACCTCCGTCGAGGTGCCTCTCTTCCAGATCTCTTAGCCCGTGCCGCCCTAGGTCGTATTCCCCCACCGCTTCCTCTTGATAGCCAGAGCCTTTGGGACACTCCAGCACCTGCCCTTTCTCCTGTTCAGTCCCTGTCAAGTGGTACTATCGGGCTCGGAACTTTCCTTGGGGAGTTGGAAAGAGAAGCATCCCACGAGGACCAGAATTTTATCCCAACGGCTATCATTACGACTCGCAACACTGGGTCCATCGGTCAAGGGACTGAGGATCAACCCTGGATGCTTCCCGGCCAAGTAAGTCTCACTACAAGCCCTAACTTTGACAATGGGTGCCCCCTTCGATCGTCAACCCTGTGGCAACACAAACATATGTCAGCAATGTGAGCTGACAATAAAAATAGGACTTCTTCCCTGAAAGTCAGCCACTAGTTCCTAGCCATCTGAGAACCGGATTATTTTTGAGGTATATCCGACAGACACTTCTTCCTACCCACCACGCTAATTGTGACTTTCTACAGTTCTCAACCGAAACATCGCACGCTTGAGCCATGTGACTGCTGCAGCCCAAAGTTCTTGGACGGAGATTGGAGGGCCTTGACTCTCGACCCTCTCACACATGCCTTTACTCGTCATGAATCTTTGGCATCGTCCTCTGAGCCTCGCGGCCGAGACCATCCCGAGTCCCAAGACAAAGCCTTTGCAATTCCCATCAATGTTATTACTAGTCAGCCAGGCTAGAGGCACCTGCTGCAAACACGCATTGCCGAAGCTCACAGCGATGTTTTTGCCCTTCTACTTGAGGTTCTCGTCTCCCCGAACGGATTGATTGGCCAAGAAGACGAGATTAACCTCCCGCTTTTGCTTGCCACATTGTCATATGCTTTAGACCAAGGCATGACCCGGGAGGCTAAAAAGCTCAAGAGAACTATTGATCGATACATCCCCTTCCGCATGTTCCACCACAATCCTCATACCAACTCACCTCGTCTGGAGTTTGAGTATTACGAATTCCGTTCCGAGGAAGTCTACCGGGCCTGGCTAGTAGTCTCTCAAGATGGTCGACTCCATGGCTACCTCTCTCCCAGTGAGGCGATAACTCTTTACGTCTACTTAGTGCCTAATTGGTGTTGGTCAGGTTGCATTCACGACTACGACGAAAGGTTCATAGAGGACACAAACACTGCCTGGGCCTATATCAAGGGCGACCCTGGTAGTCGGTTTGAGCAAGTTTTTCAAAGTTTCTTCAACCGCACACGACTTGGATTGCATTCTTAGACGGGAAGCGATGCCCTCAGTGGTGGAGACCAAATCTCTGTAACCAAGACCGAGTCTCACGAAGAAGCTGTGCAAGCATCCAACAACCAACCCCAAGCCCAACCAGACGGCGCTCTCACCCTCTATGGCGTCCCGTTCCAGGGAACTCAGAAGGCACCGCATCAAAACCGCCCTCCAGTATGTGGAGGTGAATTGGAAGAAACCCTTCGGGGATTTCAGGGGGGGCCACGCCGGGCTCTCGATGCATTTTTCACTGGTGCTGGCCGGGGTTCGAATAACAGCGGAACGCCCACAGTTGCTCTTGAGGCGGGGCAAGGGAGCCGACACCAGTCGGTTCTCGATGCACTTTTCACTGGCGGTGCTGGGGAGATTGTGGATGGGTCAATTGAAGATGGGGGACTCACTGATGTGCCGGAGGGTTCGGATTACGATCAAATGCGTGGAGATCAAGATATACCTTGTATTGTGCCTCCTGTGGCTGTATCTGACATGCCCAGTAGTTCAGAGCGTGACATTCGTCGAATTCGTAGAGAGACGGCTGTGTTACCTGGGGTTGATTGATAGTTAAAGCTTATGATATCTCAACGGGACATATCAAGCCAACACGCTGAACACATTCCGAATGCAAGCAAACTTTCAAGAGCACGCTGGTCATATTTCACATCCGTTACCTAGCTCATGTACCTAAGGTTAGATTTCTATCGTTGGACTTGGTATTCCCCTGTCCAAGTTCTCGATCATGTCACCCCCAGAATGACTTGGATGCACCACATCTGTAGGGATCACGAAGCCATAGCAACAGTGTTGTAGAATGGTAACGATGAACTTCCAGATCAAAGCGAGTATGTCCCAACCCAACTCAAAATCCCATTCTGTGCTGGATACGGTATCTTGTTATAAACTCTGTTTTCCTTCTTCCAGTGTAGTTCGCGCTTGGAGGCTCATATCAGTCCGCAATATGTTATGAGGGAAAGGCTGCGTGCGATTTGAATTGGGATGTGGAACGACTCGAGATGGTATTCATTATCCTTGTTGACCGACTTCCATGATGTAAGACAGAGGAATATAGAATCAAGTTTTCTTATCTTTTGAGGGATCTCTCGAGTCTATTCATCCATTGCGGTTCATGGAGAGTTGATATATCGTGAGATTCTGTATAAACTTTCTTTATCCTTGCGACTCATGAAGTTCAGATATAGTACTATCTACCAACCATACGATTTTCTAGAATGCCACCTGCAGCATAGGTCGCTCTGTAATCGAGCAGGCCGCATTGGCTCGAAGACTTGCGATATTCGGTCATTATTCTTTACGCTGTCTTACACCACTTCTATACGCCTTCGTCATGATAATCCAGCATATTGCAAGATCTTGTGATACTTGGCCGTGAATCGTACTTGTAAGACAAGACTTCGACTTCCAATGCTTTTTCGTCGTAGGAGCAACTAGTTAGGCTCTGGTGCCGTATGCTCCCCGACATTCTCTTTTCAAGCTTGCCTCAACCCATGAGACGGCTCGAGGAGATATGAAAGGGGCGACGCCTCATCTGTGCCAGTGCCACGACAAGTCGGGCCACCAATGTGGTTCCAGGGATGGAACCAACACCAAGCCATTATCAAACACAGTAGCTCTGTGATGGATGCGAGTTGCGCCAGAATATCTCGGTCTTGAGATATCTCAACTGTAGCCCGTATAGTCTCACGATGGCTTCGATCGTGTCAGGGACAAGTGTGGCGTGTTTGCAAGTTGTCGGTTGAAATTATCTTGTACTCAAGGAACTAGTCCAAGATATCGATGTCCACAAGCCGATGGAATAATCGTCACTATGCATCGGTCTTCTGTAGAGCGGCAGAGGATACGCAGATGGAAAAAGAGTTTGTTCGGGAAGCGGCACAACACGGGCGTGGATGTTGTTAATCACCTGGACTGATCATAAGTTCGGCTTCAGGGCGCGATTTCGTTTCTTTTCGGCTGTAGGCCATAAAGTCTGTAGCTGCTGGCTTCATGTTAGCATCTAAGCTGTAACTCGTGGATTGCATATCCAAAGGGGAATCTCGTCGCTCTCACTGTGATAGGACATGCTGGCAGACAACTTTAGTCATGCTGGCAAGTTCTTTGACTTCGAAATATGTAGTTGCTGGTTTTCTCATAAAGAAACAAATAATCTGTGCGGCTTCTGACTCTAGTGTTCTTGATGGACTTGGGACCGGAAGGCGACTTGTCGTGACGGAGGCTGAGGTCGAGTGTCTTGCCTTGGCAGACTCAGAACTTGTCTTTGACCTTGACTTTAGTTGTACGTGAAAACCTTGCTGAGGGAAGCCAGAATGGTAGAGATCCCAGTCTCCAACTCGGGGCTCCTCGCCTGTATAGCTTCTTTCGGTTCCGTCGAGATGACTCATCTAGTAATATTGATTCTCGAAAGGGTGCTTTCTTCTGAAGCTGAATCCTCAGGATTCGTTAGCCCCCTGCAGCGCTTAGTACTGGTTTTCTTTCCATTGTAATTGTTGTCGGCCTTGGGCGACAGTCGGGGTCATTGTGTACACGACAGGGAGCATGCGGCGTTTCCATATCAGCGCCAGGCGACATGAGCTTCTTCGTGGCTGTGATTCGGAATATTCTCGAGGATGTGGACATTAGGGGTTGTTGGCTTCTATCTTGATGTCAAGCAAGTCAGCAGAGGATCTTTGAACTCGTACGAAGCTTTGCACAGCTCGTATGGAAACCAGATCAAGAGCAAATAGAATAGCTCAATAAACCTGTATTGATGATACACATGCGTAGAGGGGTCTTTATTGGACCTTGAGTGGCTCACAACAGACGGCACGTGCAGTCTTATGTGTTGAGTGATGTCGTGGTCTGAGTGTGCCAAAATTCTGTGACCAGGAAGACAAGTCACAGGAAGCAACTGTCACTTGCTAGCGTGAGATGGTCGGGCTTGAGGAGTTAGACGAGTCAGATAACTCGGGCTACCAAGGAGGCGCCGTGGCCGTCACTGTTCCATGATTGCTTGACTGAAAGAAAGTTCTTAGTATCACAAGTGAAGGTAGAAAGGAGTTTGACGATGCTGGATACCTGAGGTAAAGAGGGTATGTGCAGGCTGTCAACATTTGATCCCGATTGGAAACGTTCCGGGTTATGAATTTTCGAATCTCTAAGTACCTTACTAAATTGATGGTCCTTTGTGTAACAATTAGTCGATAAGTTCAGCTCTTCCAAAGCAGTGATATATGGTCAAGTTTTACGGACTAGAGGCTTCGCGTATATACTGCCTCCGCTCACTCCCCACCACAACCCACTACAACAGGTTTAACCTGCTATCTTCCGTAGTATAGTGGTCAGTATGCAAGCTTGTCACGCTTGAGACCCGGGTTCAATTCCCGGCGGGAGAGATCCAGCCACCTGTGATACACAGGCGATTCTTTTTTTGCGTTTTTGGTCACTTCTCGATGGTCAAGAGACATTCATTCTGGCGGTGATTCAATTTTTATGTGTTGTGTTGGTTCTAAACTTGGTGCAGTGACAACAGATCTTGGCGTGTGTCGCCGGGGTGTTAGGGTGTGCTTCCAGGGTCTTGCTGCGCTAATTACAGTTAGCAGATCGCAATGATCGACATTCATGCATTGACAGTTTGCTGGACAAAGTCCCCTGGTTTAGGATTTGCTCTTCGTTTTTCTTTGGCATGAGCAGCAACTGTCATGAAAACGGTCAAATTAAACATACATCGGATTGTTTTTATTTCACAAAGGAGTGACAGAAGTGTTGCAGAGCGATCGGTGACTGGCTTATATATAGAGTAGACCGATGGTTGTTGGCTTTCGAGACATCACATACAGTACAATGGCAATGAACAAATATTGATAGAAGCAAATAAGTATTGAGTATGTACTCTATCCAGGTTCTATGGCCCAGTCAAAAACGCTATTATAATGAATAACTTGTCATCCTCTAAACCCAATGACCTCAACCAAGAGGTTATGCAAAAATGTGTGCTCGACACGTTCCATCATCAACCAGAATTTACTCGCTGGGCTAGACCTGGGAGTACAGGCAGCCAACAGGCTTCTTGACCTTGGCAGCCTTGACGGAGAATGGAAGGCAGTTCTTGTTACCGCCGGGGTTGTCGATGCTGTTGTAGACCCAGACAGACCAAGAGGTCTTCTCGAGGTCGTCGCCGTTGGGGCAGGCAACGAAGCCGGAGCCGCCGTTGGTGAGGATGCCGTCCTTGTCGATCTTCCAGCCGTTGCGCTGGGCGTTCTTGGGCATGGGCTGAGCGCCAGTGGTGTAGCCGAACTTGCCCTGACCCATGCCGGAGAAGTCGACGTAGGCCTGCTGGCCAGGGAAGCCGACGGAGTAGAGCCAGAGCTCGCCGTTGTAGAGCTGGAAGGTGACGTCGTTGTGGTGCTTGCCGTCGTCACAGCTGGCCTCCTGCTTCTTGAGCTTCAGCTCGAAGGACTCCTTGTTGGCCTGGATGTAGCTGAAGTGGATGGGGCTGGCGGAGCGGAGGGCGAGACCGTTGAAGTAGGTGGACTTGGGAGTGCTGCTGGCCTTGGGGGTGGCAGAGACGACGCCGGCGGCGACGAGGGGAGTGATGAGAAGAGCCTTGATCTGCATGATGGCGGTTGTTGTGTTGTTGTGTTGTTGTGGTGGTGGTTGAGTATTGGGTTGAGGTTGAGAGTATGAGTGATGAGTGAGCGAGATAATGTCGAAAAGAAGATAACATCGATAGACTTATATACATATTCTCTCCCCTTGATCGTCTTCACCTCGCATCGTCATAGCTGAGATATCGTCTTCGGCAGTTGCCCAATAACGGGCTCTAAGCCCCAGCCCCAGTCCGAAGGTCGGCGGTGAGGACTGAGGGGACGTACGCTGGACGGTCATGGCATGTCGCTCGCCTCGCGGAAGAATAAAGAATACGAGGTATCTCCACAGTCCACTCCATGCAACTCAACAATTCTCTCCCTGAAATAAACCCACTGCATCCCCATAATGCATTGAGAGCTCAGGCGGTCGAGCCAAGAACCCCCAGGTCCAGGCCAACGCTAGGGATAACGGCAGCCCAAAGCAAGCCACCCGTGACCAGAGCCCAGGCCCAGGCCCAGCCAGCAATCGAGCTCTATAATTAGCAACGTCCAGCCTTTTCTAGAACCCATCGTTCGATGCCGAGGCACCCAATCTCGCCCTAGGGCCCCAGCTAATGCGTGGACCCTCCGTGCTTGGCTACAGACGTCATAGTCTCGATCCCCAAAGGCCTAAGCTAAACTAAACTGCCCTGACCACTTGCAATGGCATTGGACTTGTCTCTGGACCATCGCCACAAATGGAGCTCCTCGTAAATGCGAACCTCTTCATGCAGAGACACGTTGGCCAAGAGCGATAATTCAGGTGGAATACTACATTTGCTGTGATGCCGAGTTCCGCTATTCTGTTGATGTGGATAAAAAGTCGGAAGAGTGTCTTCATTAGGGGGGCGGAAGTCTACCCGGAAATAATGGCCTATGCTAAGGCTCTAGGTTAGGAGCAGGAATATGCTGTCATCATCAGTCACTCAAAGTCTGCCAAGATCAAGCCCCATAGAATAGTATCTCAACATGGGATGTTCCTCACAGAGATGTATCTATTTGTGGCTGAGTATGAATAGAAGTATAGCGGTTTCTCCGCTACGAATACAGTGACGGTGAAGATCAAAAGGCCATTTATCGCGGAAATACAAGGACATTGGCTGTGGACTATGGCCAGTTTTAGCTATAGTGCCCCGGTTTTTGAAGTCCGATCCTTGGACTTTGCTCTTGACGTGGTATTCCAAGCACCTGATCTGCAAAATCTAACGAGATTGGACAGAATAATACGAGTTCCAGTGGCGATCAGCCCGTATTCAACCACCGACAACAATTAACATGACGTTGTCACCATCTGATATCATTGATTGAGCTCCTTTTGTATGAAGTGACAATTAAGTTTTTAACGTTGTACTACTTCAAAAACAGACGCTCATTCTTCAATTCGAATAGAACGATGCTGCTAAAATTGGTGCTAGCTAAGGTACAGTCGTTGATGCGACAACAAGTGCCGTGGCTGGTGGGATATAATTGCGGTTTTGCTAGGATAACCTCGCTATGATGAAGCGTAATCAAGATGATTAAACCCAATTATGCTTTGTTCGAGAATAGCTCGCACAACCTATCGTCAGGTAATCCAGAGCTCAACACACAGCCTGGCCTTGACGCATACGATGCTTCCATCCCAATTTCACATCAACACTGGCCCCAGCATATATAACTATCAAAGTCACACCCGGAGACGTAATTGAGAGGCTGTCTCTCCTTCTCTTTTTTGTAAAAAGCTGTCTACTATTCTGACAGTTGATTCCCTTCTCTCATCAAAGAATATTTGCCGAGAAAATAACATGGTCAAGTTGATAGCCCTGGGTTGTAACAGCTGAAACCGCTGATGCCGTCATAGAGAGTCCCTTGGATATCTGGTCATAAAGATATTGACCTTCTCTAGCATCTTTCATACTTTTATCAGCATCTCCTAAAGAAGAGTTCAACATTGGAGGGTGTCACTAAGTATAGAATTAACGGTTTGGTTGCACCCGGCACGTCCAGTATTAAGAACATGCATGTGTCTGAGCCACGCCGAGGTCTCCCAATCGACATTTTGTATGACCAACAGGGCACTCAAGGCTATTGAAACACCCAATATCTCCGTTGAAGGGCTGTGAAGGACATTTGGGACGCTGCAAGATCGCAAGAGCTGGGAAGAATTCTTTAGCGCAAGAACACTTTGACAGTGCTTGAGCTCGACATGTCAGAGTTTGATTTCACAGAAGGCAAAATATTGAGAATTATTGGGTGAATGGGTGGTGCCTTACTTACAAGGTGTTTGTTGCGCATCACATATGTCTTTATTACACTTGGCAATAATCCAGCTTTCAGAAAATCATAAAAGCAATTTACCTTTGAGAACGAGGTTGACATAGACTATATCCCAAGATAGTGGCAGTCTAACTGAATGAGGTATATGTGTAAGCAGACTCCATAGATTCCTTATCTCACTCAGCTACAATTAAACTTCTCAACCTCGACTATTCCCATACTATCAAGGTTCCTGATTGGATCCCCAAATCTATCTCTGAAAGCGATAGCTGTATTTCACCACATCCAAACATGACAACATTCTCGTCCATTCCTCCCTACATCCTCGGCGGCGCCTGTGTCAGCCGTGGTATAATGGCTCTCCTCTCACCACGAAAAGAGTACGGCCATGTCGGTCTTCTTCTCGAACCTAGCAAAATCAACACTGAAGGTGGCTCTGTTTCGCCATTCATGTATTTCAAGGGTCTTCGGGAGATATCATACGGTCTTACGTTGATGGCACTGCAATATCAGGGCAATGAGAGCGCCGTGACGACGTTTTCAGCGATATTGTCGATCGTGAGGCTTGGTGATGGGTTGGTTGTCTGGATGAACGGTGGGGATGAGTTGAGGTATAAAGCTGCTGGCCATTGGATTACAGGATTGGGATTCGTTGGCTGGGTGATTTGGAGATGGACTTACTAGAGTGCCAAAGGTGGATGAGAAGTTGTATCGGCCAGCAAGCATAGACATATTTTGAATCAGAAGGCATGAAAGGGTTTATCTATCCTAAACACGGCTCATCTTACGACTCTCTGAAGTACAGATAAGGATCTATTGTGTCTCATATAAATTCTTCCCCAAGTTGTGAACACTAGCCAGATTCTTCTGCGGATGACATATTACAACTACTAAAGGCATTGCTATAGATTGATTAAAGCCTTTTAATCTACGTATTCGCATTTTATTCAGCTTTTGCCTTTTATCATAGCTGTGGACTAAGAATTAGCCCCAACCCTTCAGCTGGCACGACAGGAACATCACCAACTCAAGCTCAACTGCAAACCTCGCTGCATACCCACTTGACCAATAAAGACTTCGTACTGCTGACCAGAACAAACTCTCAGTTGTAGTAACCCAGACCGTTTTTCATGAGGTTTGTGGTCGCCATATGGATCGACGTCAAATGTTCGAGGAGTCCGAAAACGGGAGACTTGAGCATGAGGTAAAATGCGGGTACCGAAGTTGCAAAATGACTTTGAGATACAGTCTTCAAGGATTTTACGAGTAATTGAGCCTTTATGTGGTTACAGGTCGATCGAGAAGGTCATCTGCGAACCTTTGGCGGCCTGATACTCGGGCTTCATTTGGCAATGGGGCGACTCACATGCAGCCAGACTAACACTTCCCCTGATAACCGAATGCCTTATCTCCAGGCTCATTCCCGCGTGCAATTCGAACACTCCATCGAGATTGTACACGAAAGGTCACTTGTTTCCTATTCTTTGAGACGTGGTCGCTGTGAATGAGGTTGACGTAGCTGTAGGTCGCATGGCAGGATGTCTCATGGATTGGCCGCCACGCGACAGCAGATCAATTTGTGTTTATTGCTGTGGGAATAACAAAATTCATGAAAAAGCACCGGACTCATTTGTTTGTATATGTGAGCTCTCCACAGCCACGAAAAAGAATGCCCTTGCTTCGATCGTCACCCGTCGCATGCGATCTCAACCGTAGGTCTAGGTCAACATAAGCAGATCAGCTTACCCTCCGGTCACTTCCTTAGCACCAAGAGAGCGATTCTCTGTATGTTCTATCAGCGATAGAGATGGTCGAGCGACAGGTATTCTTTCGCCATCAGTACAAAGTTCCCACGTCCTGTATAAATGGCGCACTCAATCATTGCCAAAGCCAGGATGTGCCAGTCTATTCATGACCTTTTTTGTTTTCCAGAATACATTTAAACCAGTCATGATCATCTCATTCATGTCTCTCCGCTTTGAATTGTGTTTCTCCCACTCCCCTTGTCCATTGGTATCACAAAACCCTACTCCGATCCCCAACACCAAACCAAATTTCACTCAGTGCTCAAGTTCCACAGACCATCGCCCAAATAATGCGCGTCCTCAATCACGGGCCCTTTACCCTTGGCCTTGACCTCCTTGGTTCCCACGACGAGTGTTCCCACTGCACAGGCCTCCTCCTTGCCCTCAGCTATGACAACCACAGGCTCACCCTTGACAAGCTCTCTGCTCCATCGTCCCTCCTCATCCATCTTCTGGTCCATCTCCTTGCCCTCTTGTAGACCCTCGGGGGCACCATCGGCAGGTAGTCTGCCTCCTGGGGAAGTCAAGCCAGGGGCCATGAGGGTAGCGCCTGAGAGGACGAAGCGAATGGCACCACGGTCTATACGAATGCTGGGGAACGCTTGAGGGAAGCGGTGTACAAGACGGAGGTGAGGAACGAGGATACCGGTGAGATCCTGTTGGTAGAAGAGAGGTGTCGAGTCGAGAACGTAAAGGGTGTTACGGTCGGTCAGCTTCATGCTTGAGAGAGAGGCTTTCTTGGGCAGGATCTCGTCGATGTAGGGATTGAGAAGAGGGTATGTGTCGAGAAGGCCCTGGCGAAGGGAGCGCTGGACGGATGATTTGAGCTTTTGCTTCGGTGAGCCCTGGATTCTGGTCATGGTTAGATGAGAGCGTTGAGAGGTTTCATGGCGGGGGGATGTACTCTTTCTTGAACATGGTGGTGGTTTAACGGCGGTGCCGAAATAGATCTAATACTGTAGTTGAACTATGAGGCTTATAGAACAATTAAACAGAAAATGGATGGTAGAGAAGTTGAACTTGTCGTGTCGTGTTGGGTCGTATCGTGTCTTGGTGGGGTGCTTTTGATATGGAAAAGTCAAGTCGACAAGTGCCCCGCGGCATCGGTGGCGGGGTAAATCTCGAGATGCAATAACAGAGGCACAGCACCAATGGAAGTCTCCTATCACAACTGGAACAAGCGATCACAATTAATAAACACAGCGGACATGTTACAAGGGAAATTCATGATCCTGTTATTCTCTTGCGCCTTCGCCATTGCAGGCAAATCCTGTTCCCATCATTATCGTACACAAACAATGCCCCTCCTTTTGGTGGAGGGGCCAAGTCAACCAAGCACCGCCAGATCAGCCCTTGACGACATGTGAAACAGTTCCGTCATCCTTGAGGTGAACGTTGAGTCTATCCTCCTTGAAGTCCTTTGTGACCATCATTCCGGGCTCGATGATGCGTGTCTCCTGGGGAAGATCTCGCTTAGCAAAGACCTGTTCGTCAGTGTTAGCAGTGTGTTTGTACAACCTAAAGATATTTCGTGGACAACATACAGTCTCGGTCGATGTCTCTTCGTCGGAGAGCTTCTTGCCAACCAGCTTGTTCTGCCACTCCTCGGCCTTATCGCCGGATGTTGAGTTGATACCAGGAACGACAAGAGGCATGATGGGCGTTGTATTTGTTTTGCGTGAGAGTAGTGGATGGTTCGATAAATGGATAGAAGTCTACGGTGCAGAAGAAACAATACCAAAGAGTCGGTTGCTCCCTTTTATACATAAAGCTTGTGTGCAATCACTGCATTACATACGAGGCAAAAGCAGGAAGCTCACGCCAAAGTTGATGACGTAGACTCACATGGCTAATCCCCAGATTCGGTTCGATTGGCTACGCGTCGGTTACTCAAGGGACAAAACATGACGTGCGTGTGAAAGAGGGGGGAACGTTTAAAATCGATCAAGATCTCGGGCGTTTTTTCAAATGTTTGTTCATTTTATTTGCTGGTGAAATGATTGACAAGTGATGTGTCTTGGCATTGGAATTATGCTTTTCTGTCAATCTCAGGCACAGACAGAATGGAGGGCACTGACCACTACAAGTGCAGCCAGCACGGCATTTTTAGCCCCTGAACATCACCTGTATCTTTAGCGAGTTATGGTTGATTCGGTACATGCCGATGGATGTTCTGTTTGCGGGCACAAGGTTTGTCATGATACAGAACCAGATCCTCGAATTGCCTACGACAAGATCAAATGCGTATAGCTTTGCTCATATATAAGCTTTCCAGCATTGCTCAATAGACCCTTAGCTCATGATGATATACCGATAGGTGGTTGGGATAGCCTCAGAGTGTTTGTAAGGTGATGGACAATTATGAGATATTACTTCTTTTTGCCTCTCCCATCTGGTAGTGAGATGCAGGTATTTGATGGCGCCGGGATGCGCGACAGGGTCCATCTCAGCTGCATGACGCCTATGAATACATGTAAGCAGAGCCAGAGGCAGAGTAAGCTCAGGGTATTGACCGCTTATACAACATCTCTTCTCACTCTGTCCAGAGACGTGTTTCTCCAGTCTGCAGTCCGTATTCTGCTTGTCGTGATACATACTGTTTCCTCAACATACACACAAACACATGGCAATTGCAACAAATGAAGTCGATTGAAATGTCACTCTCCTTGATGCTTCACCCCACAACCGTCGTCGCACCAGACGTCCAAAATTTGGCGCCGATTGGTCGCTGCACCGCCATCCTTGCCAGCCAGCTGTGCTGTTATCCGCTCTTTCAGCCACTTCAATCAGCGCTTGCGGGAAGACATGGCAAGGCTTGGGCTTACGTAGGTGGATGGTTTGCGCAAGGAGAGCAGGTCAGCAGTAGTTAGTTGGACGACAGTAACACCTTCTTGTGACACTTTATACAGCTTTACTGTAGAAATCAGATTGTTCTCATAGTAATGTATGTATGTATATAAACACGTCTTGATTCTCTTTGTTGATGTTTGTCGTTGTCTTGAATGCAGCTCAGCCCAGCTCCAGTGCTGGCTAGCGGGTTTAGCTATTAAGTTCCCACCTGTGATCCTGCATCATCAGCAAAAGTATCAGCATCAGCCGTCATCATGGGCACGCATTGGCATGGATATTGATGAGATCCCTCATCAATGGACTCAACAGCAATGTACATACAGACCTTACCACTTCAAATAGTTAGCAACATCACCAGTTCTGCACCCAAAACTTAACAGAACACTCACAGCCCTAACATCTGCAAAACAAAGAACAAGACAAGGACCCTCAATCTCTTCTCATGTTCTATTCCCTTTCAGGTATAGTCGATTGTGGCTCAAGGCCTCTCACCCCCGTCTGGAAAGGATCCGTCGTCTCCTCATCTCCCCTTTTTTTAGCACAAGCAACGCTCTAAAGATCCCCATAATATAATAAGAGCCTGTAACATGGACTTGTTGCTGCCAGCTTTGCCAGCGGCCAGTAAGCACTGCCAGCGCTGACAGCCCAAAGGCCGCATCATATCCCCTGCCTCTCTCACTGCCTCTGCCTCTGCCTCTGCCTCTTATTTTTTTTTTGCTCCATTTCCAAGTACCCTCCCTCACCCAGAGAAACCAAGGTTCAGCCCAAAAAGAAACGGACGGACAATCCCTTCCATTTCCCATCCCATTCGCTTCGTTTCGCTTGCTCCCTCTCCTTGTTTCTTCCTCTTTTTTCTTCCCTATCATTCCCCATCAAAACCACCAAACAAACCCACCCTCCCCCAAATTCATCATCTCTCCCCTTTTTGGATTGAGCGTGTCTTGGTTTCAGGCGCCCAATTCGTATTCGACAACAGAAATTACAGGGCTTGCTGGGCATCCTCTCGATCGAAACCTAATCTCCAAAAAAATACAACAACGAAAAAACCGTTGAACCCGTTACATCATGCGCTTCTCAACCGCCATTCTCTTCGCTGGCAACGCCCTTGCCGCTGTCCAGCAAGAGTGTCTCACCAACCACCACGAGGACCTCGCTGCCTTTGCTGACTGCGCCAACAAGGGCGCTCTCTCCTACTGCCTCGCCAACCTCAAGGAGACTGACGAGGCCGCCCTCAAGGCCTGCTACACCTCTGCCGGCTGCTCCTCCGACGCCGCCGCCAAGGAGGCTCACTACACCTTCGAGCGATGCTCCGAGATCGCCAAAGCCGGCGAGCTCAAGAAGCGCTTCGAAGCCGCTCCCATGCCAGCCATCATCCCCCGCGTCGAAGCCGCCGCTGCCATTACCGACGGCCCCAAGGCCACTGGTGAGCTCAAGAAGCGTGCCGATACCTCGAGAGGAACCGACTGCTACACCACCTTCAACAAGAGTACCAAGCAGTGCGATCTCGAGACCGTCTCGGATAAGACCAAGACCGCCACTTGCTACAGCACTGAGATCAGCACTAGCTCGTGCCGCGGCGATGTCATTTGCACAACCGATTCTTCCGCCGATGATATTTGTATGACCAAGAAGGAGATGGATACCGCTGGTATCATCATCGCCATCGTCTTCGCTACTTCGGCCGCTCTTATGCTCGGCTACCTCACCTTCATGTGCTGCCGCGACCGCAAGGAGCAGAAGCGTCTCGTCGCCAAGTCTGAGGCCGTCGCCCTGGCCCGTGCCGCCACAAAGAAGCAGCGCGCGGCTCAGCGCCAGCCCCTCATCCGTAACGCCTCGGGCCAATCCGCCCCCGGCGCCGGCAACCCCTTCCAGGACCGAATCTAGGCGGATCGGTCTCTTCGAGGGAGGGCTACGGGAACGAGGCAGCTTCACCGAGTCTCTGAAGAGTATTCATTTCAAAATTGAGCTCTTCGGCTCGCCATGGAGCTCCCTCTTCCCAAGCACTCGCCATATCTTTATAATGCCTGTGTGGGTGCCAGCGCGAGGGGGACATCCAAGGCTTGGAAATCTTCCAGGCCGAGGATGAAGTGTTTTTTGATACCTTGATATCAGACCCGGGAGGGAACAAACCTTATATGACATGTTTGAGTATTTTGGAGCAATGGGAAAGGATAAAGTCTGCAACTTGGGTGTGCGAATGTATCTATTCATCTACCTTATGAAAAGGGGACGGTCACAGCTAGACGTTGAATTAAAGTACTACGTGTGCTTCCATCTGGCCTCTCACATGTTGTTCGTCTCGTAGCTTTCCACAAAAATGGTCACACGCGGCACATACACTCGCACCCGTTGAGGTGAGAGTTGTGATGGCTGAGTTTATGGCCAACACAAGCCACTGGCTTTTGGGAAGAGGAACGGCCAGATTTGGCTGGTACTTCGAGGCTAATTTTTGTGAGCTGTATTGATCAATCATCGTCGCGAACATTCTTCACATTCACAGGCCAACTACACGCATTGAAAGGAACCAGTCAAGGCTGATGGAGTGTATGATCCGCTGCTTGAACAATACTCTTTCATTGAGCTCAGCGCTTTTTTTACGCTGTAGATTTCCTCATCACTTTCCTTCCAACTGCAACATTTGGCAGCAAATCGCACCTGGGTATCCATGCAACATCTTCCTCTCGATTATTGGTAATATCCCGCATATACCTTGACCCGAAGAAAATGAGCTAACGCGTTGGACTTGGCCGTCTTCTGTTGATAAAAAATGCCAGAATTGCATGCACTCCGCTGGTGCTGTCTCGGTGGGCCAGTCAGCTATATTGGAACTCACCCCGAATCGTTGGTTTGTGATCCATTGACTGAAAGATCGAAACGATCAATGTCAGATACGTTCGACGAACCCCTCAGGTGTAAAGACGACCTCCCTCTTTTGTGACCTCCTAGCAAGGTGATAGGCTGATTACAACTTGCAGAAGGTTCGGGACCCAGAGGGGTGCTATCTCGCACCAGATCTCTGACAGATAAGGAATTCCGGTTAGTTTGTCGGCCCGCCTTGCACTGCTGAGACTTTTCCTATATTCCCCCTCGCAGAGTTGCTTGACCAGCCACCGGGCTACCAATCTCACCTGGAGCGCCGACAGCTCGATAAAATCCATCATTGAGATCGGGTTCCCATCGGACGGCGTGGCTAAAACCTCCACTATTCTGTCGGATAATTAGCGTACCGCCTCCGTTGTTGGGGTTTCCTTCGGTGTCGCAAAGGTTGATGAGAATAGCTTCTGAGATACTGTCGCCTGACAGCGCCTCAATTCTTGACTTCAGAATTGAGAGGTCGATGTAACCTTCTTGGTCACCCGAGCCAGCGAGCTCCTGGCATGCCTGGCAGAGCATTGCGCGAAGTTGGGGGAAGCTAGGGTGTGACGCGGTTCGAAGAGAATTGATTGCAGGAACAGGAGTCATGCCAAAGCCAGGAGGTGCACTTGGTGCGCCCCAGACAGGATTGTTGAGTCCTGGAGGAGGCAAAGGATGCCCACCGACACCAGGAGGGCCCCACGGATTGGGGGCCAGCGGAAACGCTGAAGCCAAGAAGGGACTCGTGGTATAATCAGGCCTCGGTCCAGGTGGTTGGTTTCGCACCCCCATAATTCCTTCGACTTCGAGCGGCTCGTCATCTTCCAACAGAGCCCGACTACCCAGATGTGCAGTTTCATCTTCCTTGTCGTCAGATGAGCGGCCAAGATTTATGCTTCCAGGACGCCCAATGGGAGCAGGCCGACCAATGGGTTGTGCTGGGGTTAGTGGCGCGTCAAATTGGAATGAACTTTGGCGATGATGCGTTGATGGGGGCATGTCCGTCGGTATCGGGAATCCATTCATGTCAAATTGGCCGACTCCTGGCTGTGAGAACCCTGGTGGTATCGGTAAGGGAAATCCACGTCCAGCTGGCCCGTTCATACCAGGAGGAGGCATCATTGCACCAGGGCCATGTCTAAACGCTGAAAAGCCATCCTGTGACATGCGATTGGGGAAACCTGGTGGTGCCGGGTGGTGGTGCAATCCTGGGGGCGGATGCATTCCCATAGGAGGTATCTGGAAAGGAGATTGTCCTGGCAGTCTCGGTTGTCCATTTGTTGGAGATACCGAGTGAGAATGCTGAGTGCTTGCGCTTCCGTGGCGCTGGCCAATTAGACCAGGGCTCATGATGGGTGTCATGGAATGAGGTGAAGGGTCTTGGCTTGTAGATGAAGCTGTAGCGGATTGCACTCCACTGTCTTGCTGCGAGAGGGTCCGAGGTCTTATGGGAGTCGGTGCTTTGGACATTACAGGAGTGGCGACTGGAATCTTTGGCGAGGCGTGGCTTGCAGGATTCGACGGCTGTTGTGGAAGAGCTGCTGGGATCGGTACCGGATGCTGGGAACCACGCTTCGGGATTTGGATTGGTTGTGATGATTGACTTGCCGCTTTCTGGGCAGCTGCCTTCTCCTCCTTCAATTTTTCCTTAGCTTCTCGGGCTGCTTGGGCATCTTTCTGAGCCTTTGCAGCACGAGCTTCTTTGTCCCGCTTGTCGCGCTCTTGCTTGTCCTTCCGCTCCTGGGCCTCACGTTCTTTCTCCTCCTTTTCTTTCTGTCGTTGTTCTTCCCTAAGCTTCTTCTCCTTTTCCTTGGCTTCGCGGGCCTTGCGGTCTTGTTCGGATCGCTCCTGAGCTCGGCGTTGCCTCTCTGCCTCCTTGCGTAGGCGAGCTTCTTCGTCGGCCTTCTTCTGCGCCTCCTTTAGCTTTCGTTTCTCTTCGGCCCTGGCTTTTTGTTCAGCAACCCGTTGCTTCTCAGCTTCTAGTCGAGCAGCGTCTGCAGCAGCCTTCTCCGCCTCTTTACGCGCTTTCTCCTCGGCCAGTGCTTGCTTCTTCTGTGCAGCCCTGTCCTTCTTCTTCTGTGCGTCTTTGGCCTTCTTAGCTTTCCTCAATTCGGATTCTCGATCTTCGGCTTCAAGTTCTTCTAGCAGCCTCTGCTGACGCTCCTTGGCGACTTTTTCCTTATACGCCGAGAGAACTCTTTGTTCAAACATTCGGGCTGCGAATATCTGGAACATGCGTCGGCCTTCCTCCATTCGTTGCTCCTCCGTCATTTGGTCCTGGCAGCAACACTCAGTATGGGACTGGGATGGTATCACAGAGGGGTTTGAGTATACCTCTTCCTCCTCATACTCCTCATCCTGACTGTCATCAAAGTCATCTTCCTCGTCCTCTTCTTCGTCGTATTCGTCTTCTTCAGGAGGAGGATGATTATGTGGATTGGAGTATGAGCCATTAGGGTGAACGTAGCCCCTTGAGAAGTGTTCGCGGGCGTCTTCTTCCCTTGCCATCCTACGTTCGGCAAGCTGTTCCATCATTTCGATAAACCGCTTGCCGTCGTTTTTCAGGAGGTCATCCGCCACGGTGAGAATACCACCTAAGTCCATGTTACCATATCTGCGGAGAAGTGAATCAAGAAGCTGCGTACCCTTGACTTGGAGGCTATTGCCAAACGTCAAGAAATCGGCGACGTCCCGTTCATGTGAGTTTTGATATTCTTCGGGAGGTTCGTCGTCGCTGTAGTCATCGTCCTCCACTTCGTCTTCGCTGTAGACCTCCTCCAGCTCGTCCTCGTCTTCGTCGTCTCCCACATGTTCGACTATTCGACCGCGCGATGGCGGGCGGTTGGCATAACTTGATGGTAGACCCCGGGGCGGTCTTAGAGCGAAATCTCGAGCTGATGGTAGCATGGGTGGTCCCTCGCCTTGGTTTGCGAATTGTTCGAGTTCCAGATAGTAGGCATCGTAGAGCCCTTCCAGTTCTTCCTCAATTGCATTTCGCTTCCGTCCGCACACAGTGCAGCTGCATGTATGCTTCTGTTGCTCCTTCATCTTCTTCAGAACAGCATCCTTCTCGACTTTGACCAAGGATTTCCGCTCATCTTCACCCAGTCCAAGCCAGAACGCTTTGATGCGTTCGCGCTCTTCTTGATTGCTAGTGCTCCATATCTTATCGCGTGATATTCCAGGGCCTTGCGACGAGTGCGATTGGGGCTCAGATTCAACAGTTTCGGGTACGGGTGACGTAGGATCGGCATTCCCTCCCTTCTTCTTTTTCTTCTTGTTCTTCTTCGATTTTGAATCCAAAGGGGGGTGCCCATTTGTAGTTGGGCCTGTTAATTCGCTCGCCAGGATATACTCATGCTCGTCGTCGCTTTCGACCTCTTCGTGATCAGCGGGACCACGGCCTGAGGTAGACCCTGTGCGTGCACCACCACTCGCAACATTGTTGGTATGTCCATTCACAGCTTGCTGTGCGGCTTTCAAAGCAGCCTTCTGTCTACGCTTCTGCTTCTTGCGGTTGACTGTTGGAGCAGAGTCATTGTCGGGGTTGGAAGCCTCTAGTGGGGGGGCACTGGCTTTAGCAGTTGTAGGGGTCGAAGGCAAGGAAGACTCAGAGGTAGCGCCCTTAGGTACGGTGATAAACTTGGAGCCATCCTTGTTGGTGTATTTTGCCGTACTTCGTGGTGATACCGGAGTTTGGGCGGCCGGTCGTTGGTTGTTGGCCGGCATCGTAGGTTACGGGAGCAAAGAAGTCGAGGGCATGAAGATGTTGTGCGCGACACGTGTCTGTCGATGGGAGGACGGTGTATAAGGAATATGGTTCTGTAATACGCGAGAGCGTGTCAGCTTGGAAGCGGAGGGTATCGCGCGTGTCAAAACGGTGAAGTCGTGGTCGTTAGGTAGCTGCAGGCACGTTGCAAGTGGATGGTCTCTGGGGGGCGGCTCAAAATGAGGCACTCACAGTCGGAGAGCGAGCGACCCAGGTCAGGGTTAGGTCAGCGATGACGCCTGCGGGGAAGGGGCCCAATGGATTGATTGTTATTGCTGCTGTTATAAAATCGTAAGCGCAGTCGGAGGGTTTTATAGATACTTCGGATTGAAGATAAAAGAGTGCGGAAATGTCCTAACGTTCTTTGTCTGGTGTTGTTTGATGCTTCGAGGCTCAAGGCTCAAACACGATGGATGGGACGGTGGAAGTCACTCTTTGGTGGAGTTGCATAGCACCTGTACTTTCTCATGCAGCCGAACCTGCCCAGCGACACTGTGATGTGGTCAGGCACGCATCTGATTGACGGGATATGCCCCGCTATTCCCCTAGCCTGGTGTGATCTCGCACGTGATGTTGAGATCTGGCGATTTGGTTTGTTTGTGCCTTGCTAAGGGTGGGGTTACAAACAGCAACCTTGATGTCAACGTCACTCATCTCGGGTCTACCCTGAACCTGGGGATGAAGCAACAGAGACAATCAATTCTTTGTTTGGCAATCATTAAAAGGCCCAATTCGTCTATGGTTTATTTCTCAAACGAATGCTGCATCGTTATTATCTCTTGTCTATTACTCAATTGTGCGCCAAAGGCTTCCAATATGCATAGCGAAGCAATCAAGTGCATTCCGTGAACACCACTTTATTAGTCTCGTGACTTGAAGTACTCTAGGACCTAGCCTTTGCTTCTCTAACAGTCCTAACCTCGATTAAGCAATCAATATTTCGACTTCATGACAGGACTGGAACAGGGACCAGTGCATGTTTGACATACAGACTACGGCTTGGTTATCAACGGTGGAAAACACCCGTTCCGTCTTCGCGAGACGATCAGTCTATACACACAATATTACCGGGGAGCAACCAAGGCAGATCACCGTCAGAAGTATCAGGCCCGAATTAAGTAAGATCTTCACATCTCATGCCGAAGTGCAGAACAAATTTGACCACCAAACTCATCATCCACAAGCATCGCGATGGTTGCCGACGTTGTGCAACACTCAACATGGCCAGCACAATCGCGCAAGAGCCACATGAAAGCCTCATAGACTCGACTCTATGTTTCATCTCAACTGCTGGATGAGACCATGTGGAACAAAACTACGACATATATCTCGGCGCGCAAACCCATGTGTGTGTGACAGGATACCAAATCGAGACGATACCGTGTTGCCCCTTGTCTATGCATGTTGCAAACGACGGAGGACAGCATCGACGGGAGAGGACGACGCAACATGTTTCGGCTATTTGTCCATACATAGACGAATGATTCTCAATTGCTGAAATCTGCCCGTACAAACGCCGCTTGGAGTACCACTCACATTGAATCAGAGGTGATGGGAAGGGTAAACGGATGCGATCTCTGCCCACCAGACGAAGAGAATATGCAGGTAAGACTCAAGCAGCCATCACGACGCTGACAGCCATGCATGCATTATTGGGACGAAGGATCGTGGCATCACTTGCAAACACCACCGCAGCCTCGTAGGACAGTGAGTTCATCGCCCACTGTGACATAGGCCACGAGGCATCGTTGTTGCATTCGACGTAAGCAGGCAAAGACAGTGAGACGGGCCAACTAGCTCATCGGGTATGCCCGTATAGTATGCTGTCATGAAGGATCCACGCATGTGAGAATTGGAGTTTTTCTACACTAACGTCAGAAAAGAAAACGGTCTTGAAGGGACGTTTGTAGGCATACGAACGTCAGCAATGCGGACCGCCGGCGCAACTCACAAACACCGAGATTCTTCTCACGGAATCCATATTATCATGTCATTAGCGTGAGGGAGCCAAGACGATGGAGCGCATCAACGGGATCATCCACAAAATGATCGAGTTGATCTCATCCAATGCCCTCAAGCAGCATGGCATGAAGTCTTGAGACACGAGCTAGGGTTCAGTTGCTATTTCTATTTCTAGGGGACTTTTCCATCATCGCTGCACAACAGGCAATAAGCGTCAGTGCTAAAGCAGTAGTTCGTCCTACCCCTTGGTTTCCAGGGCTCCAGGGCTCCAGGGCTGGTCTGGTTCCTGTTTTTAGCTTACCGGCTGGCGGGTGTGGGTTAGTCTGCACAGCCTCAAATGGCGGCGGCCATGCATTTTTGCATCCCAGCAAAGAGATTGGCTGGCATGACGAGCATCTCAGAGCCCAAAGGTTTAATCCTCCGAGTAAAGACAAGGGCACTTTTGATGTGGACCTGTTGATATGCTGGTCTAGATCTGAATTCTGTCGTTACTGTCGTATTGAAAGACACCTTGGCCCTGTCGCCTATGGAAGCTATCAATGCAGAAACAAAACACAGACAGCTAATTCGTTGAACATGATATGAGCATTGAAGATGACAGAACGGTCCGTGAGTTATGTTTGGCTTGGCGGAGTTGAGTTGAACTGAGAGGCTCCATGACGACGAAACTCTCCGCCGACTTCTGTTTACCTAACTGAATCTCTAGTGACGATTTATGACGGTTACCGAGGCGGAACGGCACTGCAATTTTGTTCCCAACCGACCCTTACTTAGTAAATTATCCAGATTCTTCCCATTGCGCTGGTACAGGGCGGAGAATGTCAGAAGTAATCGAGTTGGCTTCAATCATATTACTTGTTTTGGATATACAGTTGTGGATGCTCCGCCAGGGGGCTTGCTGTTTGCTGCAAGTCCATTAATGATGATCAACTCATGATGGGATGGGCTATGCTAATCAGATGCTGCTTGCTGATGACAAAACCTCCAATTGAAGTCCCTGAGTGACTTTTCCTAAAGCTACGTAGTCAGAATGTCAGAAGATGCCGTTGTAACGATCCATTCTCCGGCACATCTCGTGTACCTTAATCCATGTCGATCAACAACCGCAGACTTGCCGTAGCATGCAACAAGAAGAAACTCATGCTGTTGAAGCCCACTTTGTGATAATGCGCAGTCCACTCAGGCTGCCCAGCTGTCACAGAACCTGCCCGTACTAGAGAACTTTCAGGGCTGTCGTCCTCCACTAGACCTCACCTCATCCTCAGCTAAAAAGGCCCCCCGGACCTGTTTTCTACGTCGAAGCTCCACATGGTCTACCCGTTCAGGGGAGCACAGTACCGTAAGTACAGTACAGTGCAGTTAGTCCGTGGAAACGCGGGCTCTCCACCATCACCGATGCCACCACCGTCGCTGTCGTAAACAAGCCGGGCTGTTCCAACAATAGAAAAGAGGCTGCCTCTCTAGCTTTAGATCTACCGCGTATAGTATAACTAGACTAAACGTTAGGTTCTTGGGGACATATTTAATTGGTATCAGATTATCGATCTATTCATTCCTTAACATCTCGAATGACTCGTTTCATCTTTTCTACCTACTCTACACTATCTTCAGAACCTGATGCACGTCAGCCCAGCCCAGTCCGCCTCAGCTCCATTTTAGACTGAGGCTAACGAAAGAAACAGGTCGGTCTGACAAAAAAAGAACAGCACCACCTTACCAAAGTCCTTGACTGTCCTATCATCTCGGTCAATCAATCATCAGTCCTGCTCGTCAGTCTTGGTCTCGTATTCCCAATCCGTTAAACATCATTCTTTCATCTTCTTTCTTGTTTCTCTACTATTCTATCTACTTATTCTTTTAAGAACTTGTTCATCCAACCAGCGGCCTGGCACTCGCTCCGTCCTAGACATTACTCTCACCATTAAAAACGCGCTGATCTCACTCACTGCACTGCATTAGTACCCTGGCAGCTGAACTGTATACTACTAGCACCGTATTTACGTACTGCCTGCCTGCACCTGCACCTGCACCTGCACCTGGCCCGGCTTGTCCTGTCCTGGTTGGTTCCATCTGGCCCTGTCCTCCTCGCTCCACGTCCGCGCGCTCATTCAGGTCCGGACGTCCCTTGTTACTTTACTCACCCATCCAACGATTCTCTTACCAAAAAGTCCGTTGGCAAAAAAAAAATAAGGGGTCCTATCCCAGATCTCGACGACATTTCTCTGACCGAGCCGACCTTACTCTCCAATTAATCATCATCACCTTCATATCACTCGGTCCAGTCCTATCCAATCCCTTTCGGCCTAGCTTAGCTTGTTCCTCCTGTTATCACCGCGACGACGCCCTCTTGAACGCTGTAGCTCGTTGCTCTTCCACCCATAATCAATCGACGGCGACGATTAACCGACGCATCACCCAGATCTGGGGCCCGTAGCAGACTCCAGATCCGATTCTCTCCTACGATTAGTCTCGAAACGTCATCATCACGCAGCCTCGAGGCCATATAACTCAGTCATCATGAGCGCAAATCCTAGCAACGTTATCCGCAGGTACGACTTCATCGCGCTCCCAAGCTCCGCTCCCCATCCGGCCCAAAATGATGCTCCTCCCTGCCACACCAATCATCACATGCTCAAGATGTTTGAACATCAATCAGATCACTAACGACGTACCGTAGGAAGTTGGTCATTATCGGTGATGGTGCCTGCGGCAAGACCAGTTTGCTGAGTGTATTTACGCTGGGTTACTTTCCTACAGTGAGTCCTCCAAGTCCACATATCGTCATCAAATCTTGCTAACCTGTTTGCAGCATTATGTGAGCCTCGACCGTAACGTAACCCCTTGCGACGACGATTATTGACTTCGTATTCTATAGATCCCCACAGTCTTTGAGAACTATGTGACAGATTGTAGAGTAGACGGCAAGTCCGTCCAGCTTGCTCTATGGGATACCGCTGGCCAAGAAGACTACGAACGATTACGACCGCTCGCCTACTCCAAAGCCCATGTCATCTTGATAGGATTTTCTGTCGACACACCAGATTCCCTTGACAATGTTAAGCACAAGGTACGGCCCCCTCGGCATGCGGTATGCGCTTAGTGATGAACCCTGGAAAGCTGACGTGTTTCTCCTGCAGTGGATTGAGGAAGCCACCCGCCTGTGCACCGGCGTTCCCATTATTCTCGTTGGTCTTAAGAAAGATCTTCGAGAGGACCCCGTCGCGATCGAGGAAATGCGCAAGAAGTCGATGCGTTTTGTGTCTGAACATGATGGAGAGGCAATCGCTCGGGAAATTGGCGCAAAGCGATATCTTGAATGCTCCAGCTTGAGCGGCGAAGGCGTCGACGACGTATTTGAGGCTGCCACTCGTGCTGCTCTGCTGACCTTTGAGAAGGGCGAGGGCGGCGGTTGCTGCGTTGTGCTGTAAAACCGTCAGCCATGCGATGCGCCTCCGAACGAACCACCGTCCACGCCACTTGGATGTACTCACACACAATACCAGGGACATCATGCAGCTGTTCCTAGGTTTTATCTTTAAGCGATCGATCACCACTTCGCCTCGGCCGCAATATCAACACATGTTCAGACAACTGGAGACGAGTGTAGATTTTTGGATCATCAGGGAATCAATTTAGGATATAGAGGATTTATTGCTCGGCGCCCCAGGAGGACAACTTCCTTTCTTATACTCTACACTCGCTCACTCTCAAAACTCATCATCACGGAATTGAAGCTAAAGGCAGCATCACATTCCGGCGCTTCGGCCGACCCGATCCTATTTACTATCTATTTATTCCACGGCCGATCTTATCTCAAATGCCGAAATCCTCTCTATCGCGTTTCCTTTCTGGCGTTGTTATTCAGCAGACAATTAACATGTAAAGACTCGCTCATCGAGCCTTTTCAGACACAAACAAGTGACTACCATCCAGCCATACGCACCCTCATTTTCATTACGATCGAACTGCATTTTGGATCTGTTTCGAATACTGGCCATACCATCTCACCTGACACTCGTAATACCTGAGCGGAATTGCAGAAGCATCTTTTATATACTTGGCATCCTGAGGAGAGACAAAAATCGGAGAGGAGCAAGGGTGCATGGGCAGAAAGAAGGACACCTGCATGATTTGGTTCGAGCGGGTTAAGATACGCATATTCACTCTCTGTATTAGTAATCGAATAGCGGCATAGAACTGGCTTTGTCGAGCGTTGGAAAGATGAGAGTAAATCAATGACATGGATTAAGACGACGGGAGATTGGTGCTGCCGTTTACGGACCTGATACTTAATGAGAGTGATGATCTTTGCATCTAATGTGGTTCATACATAACTAGCTATCTTTCACGGGGTCTTTGAGAGGATTGAGTGACCTCAAGTGGTATCTTGCTTTCCCTTGGATGGACTTATTGAGAATCGTAAACATTGGCATTCTAGTTATTATCATCTGAAAGCTGCCCTATCATACATACGGTACACGTTCTATTATAAACAATCTTTTCCCCGTTCGAAACAGTAAACAAAGCTTTTTTAATCGTTGTTCCTCTTCCACTCGTGGTTCCAAGCGTTCTTAGCTGGGTGATCTGTTTGGTAACGAGCATACTCAATGGGAATTGCGTCAAGACCCCAGACACCCTTCTTTTCCATAGCAACACGGTACAGGTAGCCCTCGTCTCTATTTCCTGGGCCAACTGTTTTGCGCAGCTCTTCACAAGCATTGTACATGCTGCTGAAGATGCGGGAGCGTTCCTGCTCAGTTGCTAGGTGCTGCTGTCGACGGAAGAGTTGCCAAGCGCGGTGGATGGTCCAGTGGCGGAGGTATCGAAGACGGGCCATTCGTAGAGGAGGGGGAGCGGGAGAGAACATATTTTGGCGGAGCGTGCGGATGCGGTAGAAGTTTTCGGATTTAGGAGCTGCGTGCTTTCGGCGAGGAGGGACTTTGCCGGCATTGGGGTTCTTCGGCGCGGCCTTGGGAGGTGTGCGAGCAAGCATGTTCGCTGTGGTAGAGAAAAGACGGGACATTTGCGTTGTAGAAGCAGGCTGACGGGTTAAAAGCCCGCGGAGAGAAAATATTGAAGACATCGTAAGGTTTAGCGGTGCGAAGGAGGCGGGGGAAGTCTCAAGTTGTTGACCACGACATAAATATTCAGGACAATGGTACTGCAACAATGACACAATCAACTAAAATTCGAAGGGAATTGGCGGTAACGATCGTTCGGCGGCTCGGTTCGTCTTAATTCTCTGCAGTGAAAGGGACAGGTTCATTGAACGGCGGTTGTACCAAGACTTTGTCTGCCTTGATTGACTCGTTCTTGGGCCTGACGCAGTTCTTCCTGAATCAATTGATCGTATGGTTCGAGTGCGTCTCGGCAATCGCTCAACTGGGGCAAGTTATTCTCAACACTTGGATTGATACAGTCGTATTTGAAAGTTTGCTCATTGTAGAGGCTCCAGATGTCCTGCACGAGGAAATTGTTAGCTTGATTCGGTTCGGGTAAATATTTGACCGCGTCCAGCCCAAACCCAAACCAACTTCAACTCAGACTTCGAAGGCTTGTCATAAGACGATGATGCCTCTGAGTTCGTGAAATTGTTGTCTAAATTCAGACCAAATCGAATTTCAAATATGAGTAGTGGTGAAATGGACAGTGCTGGAAGGTTGGAGACTTACCGATTGCCCCTGATTTTCGTAGATAAAGAGTTCTCGACGATTCCCATAACAGAAATGGTGCCACGCCATTGCTTCCAGCTGAGTGTTCCAGTGGCCTGCAAGAACTTGCAGTGATAGACCGGTGACATTTGTGAGAAGGTATTCTAGGTCTGGCGACTGAACACCTTCGTAGACTTCAGGCACATCTTTGAGTCGAAGTATAAGCCACGCAACCTCTTGGGTCGTTGCATGCTTCCAAATGTAGTCCTTGGTCACTTGGGCTGGAAACACAAAATTGGTTCTTTGGGAGCAAGATGTCCAGTCTTCTAGGATGTCTCTGAAAGTGTCAGGGCCTATCACCGCTCTTGAGCGTAGGAATTCGTGTCTCGGGTAGTTGGCTTTGTGATATCTGCCACAGAGGAGCGCAATCTCGCTGAAGAACAATTCGGAGGCTGGCTTCCAGAGGCTTATGAGACGTAGCCTGTGTTCAAAGGAGCTTCGAGGTACTTGGCCTTCATATGTGAAGTTCATGGTGCTCGGCGTGATGTTCAGTTCTTCAGTGAACGGTAAAGGGTTCGAGTATCGGAAAATAAAGGTTCCAGGGGAGTATCCGAGAAACCATCTCCCACAACGCATGAACAGAAACTGAATGACTCGAAAGTTTTCAAGGCGATCTCCTATCGTGACTTGTACCTGCCTCGCTATCTGCACCGGTTGATTGTAGATGGGTATGCTTAGAACGTCCCTCGGATCAACAATTCGGGTTTCCTTCTCGGCTTGCACTGTATACATGAGTTTTGGCCAGGCTGTATTATGAAGCTGTTTGTAGTTTTCGATGATAGTGTCGCGAACCCCTTCCGGCAAGCCGGCGGCTGGTATCTTGTCCGTGATAAGCAGATCATAGGATGCCTGGTAAAACGCTTGGTCGGCCACACTCTTAGCCACCTTTGCTTTGAGTCGATCCATGACGGACGCATATCGTTCCTCTTCGGAGTATACCCCCATGCAACAGACGGTGAAACCGTGGGCGTGAAGAAACTCGGTAGGGGTATACGGAAACTGAAGGCCCAGGCAAGGACCACAAGCGTCCGGACCCTGAGCACGTTGAGGACGACCACTTCTCCGCGGGTGGCCACGGCCGGCCCATCGAATTATTCGACCCCCTGACATCTAGAGACAATGTTGGAGAGGCAACAATAGAAGCTCTGGGTATACATACGGGTTTGGCCTGTAAGAATATCCGGTTAGAATACCCAAAAAGATAGATCTGACGGAAGTGGGCGAGAATTGGGAAGATACAGATGAGAATGAGAAATTTAGAGACAAAGGCGATGTATTGGAAAAATCAAAGCAGGGAGGAAGAAAGAGCAGGGTGCTTTTGCCATGCTTTTCGTATAAGGTAAGGTAGACTCACTTTTTACTTTCGTGTTCGCAGAGAAACTTCTGAAATATGAAACTTAGGTAGGAATGCTAGGTTGCCACCTTCAGGGAAAGAAGAAGACTTCTGAGTCCTGACTTCTAGGCCAAGTGGAAAAGACCTGAAGTCGTTTAGTAGAAACCTGTGCCGGCCAGTATACCTAGGCTCGGTAGGCCTCAGGACTGCCCACCTAATCATTTTGGCACCTTTGTTCACTGTCAGGAGTGATCTTACCTCCTGAAGGCCACCACCAGTTCTAAACCAAATGGGTGATAAAATAAAAAACAGTATGTGTTGGCTCTTCAGCTTGATCATTAGAAGCAGTCACGATTTGAAGCATCGCTGAGACTGGGGCTCACTCGAGAAGCAGCAGTTGCTGAATAGAATATGGCCCTGAACCAAAGACTAAGGCAGATCCTCCAAAAGAACCCCCTTGAAAACTAAAAGGATTCCTTGACCGCTTTGACAATGGACTCTACCCAGAGATGGTGGAAGCAATAGAAAATACTGCACATATGTGGCAGAATTAAACGCCGAAAGGTTTGTAGTGGCGTAGATTAAGAAGCGGAAGTATATCGTTGACTAGAACCTTGACTCAAAAATTACTATATTAGTCGGTAGGTGAGGACTTAGTCTTATGACACCTCAGTGGCCTAAAAGGCGGTGATTTTGAAGATGGAAAGTTCGAGACAGGACTGAAATGAAATAACAGGATAAGTATACATTTGTCTCTTGTGTGGTGGTAGTATTGATGCACGCTGCGAGAAAAGGGGCACCGATGACCTTTGGTGTCGTGAACCTAAGGCCTAAGCCACACAATAAGAAAGTGTAACGGATACAGGTTTTACGCTAGTTAACTTAGATATTAGAGAGACGAATAGCTTTCGTTTTTGGAACTAAATTCATGGGTGTCAAATCATCGATTCGTCGTAAATCGATCAAGTTCTGATGCCTTGCCCATAGATTCACTGACACTGCCATCCGTCTCACCTAACTTTCACATGGACTGACAGTCCCAACTTGTTCACGGATTTCATCAGTGTATATCTGATAATTCTTCTGCAAGCTTTTATTGTTTCCCTTTCACCACCAACAAACTTTACCTTATACACCAACAAACTCATCACCCCTCTTCACACTTATAAAAGTGCCTTACAAGGTATTTGGCAAACACATTTCTCGGCTACAAGCAGTCACTTACCGCAAAGAACTATATAAACAAAATGGACAGACCTTACGCCTCCAGCACTGACCCGTCTTCGGGCTCTGCGCCTGATAATGCTCCTCAGGCTAATGATTATCGGATCCGACGTCGAGCCCAGGAACGTTTGAGGGGGCCTGGCGCTTCCGAAAATAGGTCCGGCCCAGCGCCTGAGGACCTAGAGGATGTCCCTCTTGAGGATGACAACTCTGACCAGGGAGAGCATGAGGAAGGGTACGACATCCTCGACGGGGCGCTCGTTCGAGGGGCGATGCATCGAGATCGCTCCATGAACAAACTCGCCCCTGACGAGGACTCTGATGAAGAGCCCTCCTCGGAGGAGCT
This sequence comes from Fusarium agapanthi, assembly GCA_001654545.1. Lineage (NCBI taxonomy): Eukaryota > Fungi > Ascomycota > Sordariomycetes > Hypocreales > Nectriaceae > Fusarium > Fusarium agapanthi. The sequence goes on along the minus strand of LTDI01000120.1, from coordinate 36,329 downwards.
CCAGTTCGACGACGCTGGAGTGGTTGGGTACTTTGTCGCTGCGATGTTCAGCGAGACTGAAGAGGCGCATAGCCAGAGGTATGATTTGTGATTGTTTTTAGCCCCTATCCCTCGGATCCGTCTATGTTTAAGAAAATAGAAAGCTAACTCAAAACAGCACCTCTCAGATCATCCAGAACCCTTCTGGCACAGACGTCCCTCAGGGGGTTCTTGCTGCAACCGCACAGATTGCGCAGAACAACCTCGTTAGGTCATACGACAACCTTGCCGGCGGGCTTACCTACACTGCCCAGCGTGCCCAGGATGCCATGGCGACCACTGCCCAGGCAGGGGGCCATCTAGCCGAAGGGGCCCGGCGTGCTGGCAATGGTGTCGCGATTTGGGCTCAGGAACGATGGCCCAACATGCCTCGTGTAATCAACCGTAGGGTGTTGGGTTCTCTGGCCGAGATTGTGATGGAGGGTGTTCAAGCCTTGCCACCTTCGGACTCCATCATTCGCCCACAAGGACGGCGATGAATTAGGGGACCAAGGTAGGCTATGGCTTTCTGCCGCTACAAGTGACGGATTGGGTGCAGGTATCTGGCTCTAGAAACCGATGGGCGTGGGATTATAGGAGAAAAGTCTTTTGCTGTTTTTGTGTTTTTCTTTTGCGGATGATACCATTATATTAGAACAAAGATAGCAATCAGCATGGCGCTCGGAAAATGAGGCATGGAATGTGCAGGCTAAAAGTTAATCAGGATCCATTGTTAATGAATGGACAAGAAAGGAAGCATTCGGGATCACGCATCAAGAGCCGGCGTATAGAGAACAAAATTGCTTTATTATGCAAAACACCATTGTGTCATCAACAAACTACATTAAACTCCAAGTTGCATGCCGTAATCTTTTACCCATTTTGAACCAAATCATTATCAGTGCTCGTGTGTCACGTTGTTAAGATCCCTGAACTCGCCGCGTAGGCTCTCGATCCCTTCTGCCTTGACCTCGTCGACAAGCTTGGCCACCTCGGGGGCAATGACATTCTCATCAAAGCCGAAGTATTTGTAGGCGTCTTTACCAGGTAGTGATTTGCCGAAAGTGGTCATTGAGTAACCAGCATCGGCGTATCGCTCCCAGCCATTGACTGCGTAGGCCTCAATCACAACTCGAGGGGCGTTGGAGCGGTATTGAAGGACTTGACGTTTGTACTCGAGGGGTTGGGAGTTGAAGAGACGTTGGCAAGGGAACGAGACCACGCGGACCTTGATGCTGAACTTCTCCTTGAGGACCTCGCGGGTCTTGAAGGCGAAGACCATTTCGGCGCCGACGCCGATGAGAGTAACGTCGGCATCTTCTTCCTCGATGAAGACATAAGCACCCTTATGAACACCTTCCCGGCTGGAGTACTCAGGGTACTGCTCGAGGTTCTGACGGGAGAGGGAGATGATAGATGGGGTGTCCTTGGCCTCGAGGGCAGTGATGAAGGCACCGGCCGTCTCTTCGGTATCGCAAGGCCGGATGTAAAGGATGTTGGGCATGGAGCGGTACAGAGCAGGGAGAGCAATCGGTTGGTGGGTTGGGCCGTCTTCACCAGTACCGATCGAGTCGTGAGTGGCAATGTGGATGGCTTGGAGGTTCTGAAGAGCGCCCATGCGGACACCGGGAGCGGCGTAGATGTAGAACATGAAGAAACTTGAGGTGACAGGGAGGATCGTGCCTTTGCCGTAAGCGGCGAGACCGTTGGAAATGGAAGCCATCGCATGTTCGCGGATACCCCAGTGGATGTAACGGCCAGAATAGTTGCCATTGATACCGCAAGTGGTCTTGAGGTCGGGCTATTACTGTGTTAGTGACAGGCTACTGGTTGTGTCAGGAGAGAACTTACATGCTGGAAGTCAACCTTGTCCTTCCAGATCATGTTAACCGAGGGAGACAGATCAGCTGTGCCGACCATGAAGTTCTTGAGTTTCGCAGCCAGGGGGTTACAGATGATACCGGCAGACTTTCGAGAAGGTGTGGGAGCAGTAGGGAATGACTCCTTGGCAGGGATGATGCTTCGCCAGTCGTGAGTAAAGCGGCCCTCGACACGCTTCATGAACTCCTCATGAAGATCAGGGTACTCCTTGCTGTAAGCATCAACAAGGCTCTTCCAATTTTCGACGAGTCGGTCGCCACGAGTCTTGCGGTCGCGGAAGAAGCCGTAGACCTCATCAGAGACGACGTAGTGTTTCCCAGGGTCCATGCCGAAACGTTCCTTGACAGCCTTGACACCATCGGGACTGAAAGCGGCACCGTGGGCTTTGGCATCGCCGGCAACTTTGCTACCAACTCCGATGACGGTGTGAATGTTGATAAAGGTGGGCTTGTCGGTACTGGCCTTTGCCTTGATGAGAGCCTTGACGATACCCTCGACATCGAAACAGCCGTCCTCGACCTCGATAACGTCCCAACCACAGGCACGCATCTTGGCGTTGACGTCCTCGGTGTTGCAGAGGTCGACACTGCCGTCGCAAGTAATCTGGTTGTTGTCGTACATGACGACCAGGTTGTTGAGCTTCCAATGGCCTGCTAGCTGGATAGCCTCAAGGGTGACACCCTCTTGTAGACAAGCATCGCCGATCATGCAGTAAGTCATGTTGTTGATGAGATCGTAGTTAGGCTTGTTGTAAGTTGCCGCAAGGTTCTTGGTCGCCATGGCGAGACCGACAGCATTGGCGATACCTTGTCCAAGGGGACCGGTCGTTACTTCGATACCCTCATGCTCAATCTCAGGGTGACCAGGCGCCAATGAGTCGTAGTTGGATGAGTGGTAGGACTTGAGGTGCTCGAAGGTCATGGCCTTGTAGCCTGTGAGATGAAGGAATGTGTACTGGAAGAGACATGTGTGGCCGTTGGAGAGGACGAAGCGATCGCGGTTGAAGTAGTCAGGGTCGTTGGGAGAGTACTGCATCACGTACTTCCAGAGGGCGAGGCCAATGGCCGCCATACCCATAGCACCTCTATAAGTAAGTCAGTATATGTCATTTTCTGTATTCCAATACTTGTAAATCTTACCCAGGGTGACCGCCCTTGAACTGCTCGCAAAGATCAGCGATCAAGCAGCGAAATTGTCGCAGGGCAAGATCAATTGCCTCTGCATCATCGTTCTTGATCAACTTGACAACGTTGGAAAGAGCTACAGGCTCTTCCTGTGTCTCTGGGGTGATTGCGCTGGGTGCCATCTTGGACTGGATCTGTGACTCTGTGATGCTCTTACAAGACGAGTAGACGATGAGTGCAATTGAGAAACATCGACAGTGCCTCTTGAGTTATAGAGGTTTCGAAAAAGGCATCTTTTGCGCGTGATCTTTCTCCTAACGACGGTGATGTTCGTTGTGGCCATGGCACACCTGGTTACCCCAACAGGGCAGGGGAAAGCGCCGTGGGGATATCGTGCGTTTGCCATTTGACGTGGGGTTCTTGATGAGTTCGAAATTAACTATTGGATTAAGTGAGGATCGGCTTCTGGATCAGGAAGTTGGAGGCACCAGATCACGGCTTTGCCTGTTGAGGTTAGAGTCGAGATTGCGCTTAGAACTGCCATGGACTTGATGCTTGGGGGGCATTGGCGCATCATGATCGCGTGGAGAAAGGTTGCATTTCTTTGGGTGACGGAAATACTGATGAGGTTAGTGTGTCATCTCTAATCACCTCAGTGTTGTACAGTTCTGGGAACCTGCCATATGACATATGACAGAGGTTGCTTGGTGAAAGAAACGAAACAACCGGACTTGTTTGTAGAACCAAAGGCCAGCAAAAACAAACGGGCACTCCGGTATTTGTGTCTTGCCAGCACCCGACCACATCTTTTTGTCCCCCCTCTCTCAGCCTGAAAATACTGGATCTTAGCAAAGACCACGAGATCCAATGTGACAACCTCCGGCTACAATTACCTCGTCGAATCAACCCTGCAGGAATCGCTCTTCAAACTCAATTTGAGACACATCATTCTTCGCATCGACCTTCCAAATGGACCCCATGACGGTAATGCTTGACTCAACACATCTCCGGTGCCTCCAGAAATGGATATCAGTCCATGGTATATCCTGACGAGCGTGCGTCTCCAAAACCTTTGTCCCCAAGCAGCCTCGATTCTTTTCTTCACTTAACATTCTTTTACGACCTCGTTGGTACCCGTACAACTTCACCGTCACAATGGCTCCCGCTATCGTATCCGACATTGAGCTCCCGGCCCATGTGCCTGAGACTAGAGAAACACCCGCCTCAAAAGCATCAACGTCCAAGCTCTTTTCCCTCGAGAACAAGACCGTCGCCATCACAGGCGGAGCTCGTGGTCTGGGTATCACACTCGCCATTGCCGTTGTCGAGGCCGGCGGTAGTGTAGCTTGCCTCGATATTCTCGAGGAGCCATCGCCAGCTGAGTGGGCACAGCTCAACAAGATCGCCACAGCCAACAAGGCTTTTGTCTCATACCGAAAATGCGACGTGACAGAAGAGCAGTCCGTCGAGACAGCGATGAAGGAGATCGCTGCTGAGGCTGACCTGTCTGGAGCGCCTTTCTGGGGCACAATTGCCTGTGCCGGCATTCAGCAACAGATTGCGGCGCTGGACTACCCAGCTGCCGACTTTGACCGTATCCTACGAGTCAATGTAACTGGTGTCTTCAATACTTGCAAGTATGCAGCACGCGTTCTGCGAGAGAAGAACAGCCCTGGAAGCATCGTCATCATTGGAAGTATGTCAGGCAACATCGCCAACCGAGTAAGTCCTCAAAGCATCATCAAGCATACCCACAGACTAACAGGGGATAGGGTCTCTCTTGCACAGCTTACAACTCCAGCAAGGCTGCTGTTCAACAAATGTGTCGATCGGTCGCTCAAGAATGGGGTCAGTACGGTATTAGAGTTAACACATTGTCTCCCGGGTACATCAGAACTGCAATGACGGATCAGTTGCTTCAAGAGAACCCCGAAGTTGAGAAGACATGGATGGCGGGTGCTTTGCTGGGCCGCCTGGGTGCTCCTGAAGACTTCAAGGCACCAGCTGTATTCCTGCTGTCCGAGGGTGCTTCATTCGTTCATGGAACGGATTTGAGGGTCGATGGAGGACATTGCGCATCAGCATGATTGAGTAGAGCGTTTGTTAATACAAGAAACTTTACGATTTGATTGCGGGTTGACCCAAGAACGTCCAACGATCCGGGGATCAAACGATTGACCGCCCATTGCACTGCATTCAGGACTGAGACCGTTGCTAACGGGCGCTTGAAAGCCATCTTTGAGCTTAACTAAGGCCGCATGAAAAAGAGATAAAGTTATTTACCTCATTGAGCTATTCAAACGCCAGGTGACCTTAGTCTATGGCGTTCACACTGCCACCACCAAAATCTGGCGCTAATTCAGCCTCTGGTGTTAGTCGCGGAAGCCTTGTAATTTGGCTGCCTCAGCTGAACACATATAAAAGCCGACAACTACCCATATTTGGTCGTGTCATTCAATCAAAAACATCACAATCAATCGCAATGGCCTCTATAACCCTCTCAGACAATGCACACAAGGCGCTGGAGCCTTTGCACCTCCAAGACCGTATCATCGGTGCCATTTTCGGCTCAGCACTTGGAGACGCAATTGGCTTATACACAGAGTTTTTGTCCGCTGACATCTCGGCAAAAGCATATCCCGACCGCAAGTTCACTTTGCTCCCTGCTGAAAATGCAACGCCTTTTCGACGCGACCATCACAGAAATTTCCATCGTACTGGAGAATGGACGGACGACACTGACCATGCTGTTCTGATACTGCTCTCGTTCCTCCATAGCGATGGCAAGGATCTTGATCCACAAGACTTTGCGTCGAGGCTGTCAGTTTGGGTGCGTATGGGACTGAGAGCGCTGGATACCCTGCCCCTTGGTCTTGGACGTACAGTCGGCGGGATCGTGCGCAGCAAATCTTACCTAGATGATCCTGAGGGCACGGCGCGCAAGTTCTGGGTGACGGGGAAGTACAATGCTGCACCCAATGGAAGCCTGATGAGGACACACCCTCTAGGCCTCATGTGCCTTACCAAGTCCGTTGAGGAGACGTTTCAAATCGCAGCAGATTTCTCTGTTGTTACACACGTTGATCCCAGATGCGTGGTCTCTTGCGCCATTGGCACAGCTCTTGTTCGTGGCCTTGCCCTCTGCGAAATCTATGAAGAACGACATGTTGATGAGTTGATCGAAACTGGCCTTACGTGGTACAACGAGCTCCGGGAAAAAGAATTGCAGGATCTAGACAAGAAGGACGAGCCTCGTCTGGATATTGAAGAGTTCAGAAAGCATGCGACAGCTGAATCTCTCCCGGATCTCAAGTTGGATGAGAGTTACAAGATCGGATACGTTTACAAGACATTTGGCTCTGGTATCCTGCTTCTTCGACTAGCACTGCGCCAACTCAAGTCTTCCGGACAACTATGCTCCCAGCTTGCCATTTTTGAGAAGCTCATCACAGATCTGACAATGGAAGGAGGCGATGCAGACACAAATGCCTGCTTTGCTGGTGCTCTTTTAGGAGCATTGCTCGGATACAAGTCCTTGCCGCCACATTGGCGTGATGGTCTCCGTCATGGGACATGGCTCATGGAGAAGTCTGAGGGACTCTGTGACGTGTTGGGTGTGACGAAGGGTTCATACTCTGGGTCGCGGGACAAGGATACTTCCGAAGACGGTGGGCGCGGGTTCTTAACGGATGCACAGATGGAAGAGAAGTGTATGAGGATGCAGGCTTGGATGGCACAGGAGGAAACTGAATGGAAGAAGAAGCAGGAGACCGAGAAGAAGAAACCCAACTGGTTTCCTTGGAAATAGTATATTGGGTTGATACCATGTAGTCTTTGCATGCCACATGTTTAATTGCCTTTATTTTCTGAAAGTCGGCTGAAGCCCATCTTCTCTAATATCAATGGAAATAGTTAACTTATGTCTTTGTGAACCTAATTGCGTATATAATACAGTACTACTCCGTAAATGATCATAAATTGATTGTTGTATCAATAATGTCCAACCTTAGCAGGGGTATAAGAGACCCATTTTCATCCAGTTCAATCCCTCCACCAGTTTACTCCCTCATATAAACCTCAGTCTCAAGCTTCTCATTGCTCTCAGTCTCACCAGTCTCACCACCGGCACTCTTCTCAGAAGCCTCTCCAGGCACGCCCATGCGGTGATCCCAGTGAAGCAAGACCTTTGGACCAGTGAAGAGCTTGTCGATCTGCTCGAGAGACAACAGTCGGGTCTCGGGGTAGAAAAAGTAGATGAGGGGAACGAAGAAAGCGTTGAAGATGCAGGGGTAGATGTACGTCTTCCAGCCGATGCTTGAGATGGACACGGGAGTGATCTCGACGACGAGGAAGGTGAAGATCCAGTTGGAGGCTGTTGCAAGGGCGGCGGCGCGGGTGCGGATGGCCAGGGGAGCGTATTCGGCGGGCACTGTACTTTGTTAGTTGGGCTGGTCTGGGGAAACACTGGGGTGCGTTGACTTACAAAGCCAGGGGATGGCGAGTAATCCAACAGCAAAGAAGAAGTCTACCATGGAGTTAGCTAGGTCCATCTATTTTTCAGGGGCTGACTTACTGAACAAAAAGAGCATGACAATGGCGACAATACCAGGTCCAGGCTGCCCAGTAGACACGGTTCCAGCCAAGACAGCCATGCAGACTGCTTGACCAGCGGCAGCAAACATCATCAACTTGCGGCGACCGAGACGATCGATGATCCAGATGGGGATAAGCGAAGAGAAAAAGTAGGCGACGCCGTTGAAGCCAGCGAGAAGGAGACTCAGGTTATGGGAAATCTCGACTGATTCTTGGAAGATTACGGGGGCATACTGTAAATTTGTGTTAGTCATTTGGGTCTAAATGGGTTGACACTTCGGTTCAGGGCACTCACGTATGTGATGAGGTTGATACCAGGAAGCTATTAGAAGTGCGTGTTAGCCAGGATCCAAGAAAGAAAGAAACACTAGAATGGTGCCTTACCTGTTGCATGAACTGTCCACCAATACCAAGTATTGTTCGATATAGGAACTTCTGCTCTCCATTCTTCCACATAGCCTTGAAGCTGCTCGTCTGCGCTGCCTCGCGATCCTCATTGATAGCATGCTGAATCTCAGCAATGGCGTGGCTGACAGTCTCATCCTCCTTGGAGATAGACTTGGCATCTCGGCGCACAGCCCAAAGAACCTCGCGTGCCTCGTCGTGGAGGTCATGGTTGATGAGCCAGCGAGGGGACTCGGGAAGAAGAATGATTCCGATGAAGGTCAAGATGGCGAAGAAGATCTGGAAGGCAAGGGGGAAGCGGAATTGGGCGTCACTGCTGACGTAGGACATGCCGTAGTCAACCCAGTATGAAAGCATGACGCCGAAGATGTTGATTGCGAGTTCAATAGCGAGACCCTTGCCACGGTTGCTGGCTTTCATGAGTTAAGAGTGCCAGACAGCTGAAGACTGTTAGTTGAGATCTGTGATGGAGTCAGGGGTAACTTACGGATGGTACTGGTGTTCATGCCGTTTCCGAGACCAGCTACAATACGACCAACGATCATCTGAGGGATTCCGAAAGCTGACGCTTGAAGAGCGGCTCCGATGCTGAGAACAACGCAGCCCATCATGATACACTTGGGACGGCCAAAGTACTCGCCAAAGATGAGACAGAAGATGGCGCCGAAGAAGCAACCGATCTCGTAGATGGCGACCACCGTTCCTTGAAGAGAGGAACTGCCATTACCACCATCCGTGGTGTCGATCTCGGGAAAAGTGTTGGTGAATGAAGTACCTGTCAACAGGCCAGACATGACACCCTGATCATAACCGAAAAGGAGGAAGCCAGAACCAGCTGTGGCCGTGATGGCCCAGTCCAAGGGTCTCCAACAAGGGGATCGTCATGATGAAGAGTTGACAAGAAGTGAAGATATCGAAAGAAGCCTATTCAACAACCCATGTTCATACTATAAGTCACGCAACAGTAAAAGATGGGGCGACTCCATATCAATACATACTGCTCCGAAGTGACAATTTGGCGACAAGAAAATTAGATCAATTGTTGACTCGCGCGAAACAAGGTTCATTCCAAGGCCGTGACATGGCGCCAGTTCCCCGTGGGGAGTCCACTGTACCGTAAAATTGGACCATCTGGGGCTTTTGCGGGTTAAGACGAACGGTTTCGGTTTCGAGAGACATGAGGCATTTGCAAGCGCTGGAGAGAATATGGGGGGCAGCCGAATTCAGGGATGAGGTTTGCGGGCTGCCCTGTTTTTGCGAAAATGTAAGTCGTAGCCGATGGAATGATACGATGATTGTGAGTGGGGGGTGTCCTTGAAGATGGATGGTCTAGCGAAAATATCTGTGCATGCAATTGATGTTGTAATAATGGAAGACTTATGGTTTCTCAGGCGGGATAGCTGCAGTATGCCTAAGCGTAGATCCTTTATTAGGGTGTCTTCTTGATGCAGCCACAAACAATAGGTAAGGTAGTCAATTATTTGTGCAACTAAGAAAGACAAATGCTTTAATGTCAGAGGAGACAAGTACATTCACAAAAACTCTGGAAACTGCCCAACTGATCAAAGAATGTCAGAGCAATTGGATGCTTGTCAAGGTCCGCTTAGACCTACCAAGATCGGTTGCAAGTTGGAGTTCCCCTCCCCATCTCCACTCCTCACTGCAACACCCTAGAATGGCAATGGGCAATGGAATTTTCTCTAGGGACGGCACTAATAATTCGCATGCAATTGCCCTAGTCTACACCTTGCGTATTGTATACTCTCCAAGGGTGCGTATACTTCCCTTATCTGATTCGTTGCTAGATATACTCAAAGAGCATCAGAACCATGGTCGGATTAGGAATCTGGGAACGCCATTTTGAGAACCATAAGATAAAGATGCCATTCGGTATCAAAGATGATATACCAGAAAACAAATTTTCTTGCTTGGCCAAGTGCTATCGCTTTGTGTGACATCGACACCATAACACACCACAAACACTCTTCACAATCATGACGCTCGGTATGTGCTTGTAGAAGTAAGACAAGCCAGTTGTTGACAGAAAACCTCAGGAAAGACCTTCATCAATGGCGTCGCCAACTCAGTCGAGCGAAGCCTCAGGAGTTGCATACTCCACGACTCTTCGTTGAGTCTTGTCGCATCAGAAAAAGGTGAGACCATGACCTACAATAGCACACAAGCACAAACTGACGGCCTCTTCAGTGCTCTACCGACGAACGGATCAAATCAATGGCAAAGTCATCCTCATTTCCGGCGGAGGCTCTGGCCACGAACCCGCGCACGCAGGATACATCGGCGAAGGAGCATTGGACGTCGTGGTCGCTGGCGAGATCTTTGCCTCCCCTTCCGCTTCACAGATCCTCACAGGCCTACAGACTGTCAAGTCGTCAAAAGGGTACGCCTATGCCCCATAAGAGTCGATTGTTGGACTAATCAGTGGTAGATCGTTGATGATCGTCAAGAACTACACGGGCGACAAGCTTAACTTCGGCCTCGCAGCAGAGAAGGCAAAGGCAGAAGGGCAGAAGGTTGAGATGGTCATTGTGGGAGATGATGTTTCAGTCGAGGGAAACACGCTTGTTGGTCAGCGTGGTCTTGCAGGAACAGTCTTCTGCCATAAGATCGCCGGCGCAAAGGCAGCTCAGGGGTATGCATATCCATCACACTGACCAAGCCAATGCTTACCTCTTTTACACAGAGCCTCCCTCGAGCAAGTCGCCTCTACTACAAGAAAAGCCGCTTCGCAAATGGCGACTGTCGCAGCGAGTCTCGATCGATGTAGCGTTCCCGGACGGGCGACTCAAGAAGCCCTTCCCCACGACCAACTAGAATTCGGAATGGGAATACACAACGAGCCGGGTGTCAAGCGCGAAGAGATTACGAGCCTGGACGTTACAGTTGAGAAGGCATTGAGCATGATGTTCACTCCCAAAGCCAATATGTGGCAACCAGGAAAGGGGCAGCGAGTAGCTTTGATGGTCAACAACCTGGGCGGCTTAAGTGTCCTAGAGATTGGCGTTGTTGCGGATGAGGTGGTAAAGCAATTGGGTCAACGAAGCATACATATCGAAAGGAGTCTTGTTGGCACCTTTATTACGTCTCTAGATGGGCCTGGCTTCTCTGTCACTCTACTGTCACTCGACGATGAGTTGACGGACTTGCTTGACGCTCCCACCACAGCACCTGCTTGGCCACGTTCGATTCACGGCTGGGCAACAGATACGGCGTCTGTATCGAAGCGTGAGACCATACTCCCTGTTGCGAAGGCCAATACTAGGGAGACGGGAGTCAAGGGTAAGTCCAAGATGAATCCATCTGCCAACATCAACTGATCATTCGCAGTGCCGACATCACTTGTCAAGGTTCTCATTGAGTCAGTAGCGCGGACCACAGCAAGGAATGAACCAAAGATTACAGAATACGATACGCTTGCAGGTGATGGAGACTGTGGAGAGACACTTCTGAACGGAGTCACCGGTATGTCCCCCCAAACCTCCGTCAGTTGACAGGCAGCAATGCTGATTTGTCAATGTGCAGGCCTCGTAAAAGAGTTCGAAAACGACGACGCAGTTTCTCTCGACATTGGCCAAGTTTTCCGCCGAACAGCGACAACCGCAGAAAGGAGCATGGGCGGTACGTCGGGTGCTATCTACGCCATCTTCCTCAACGCTGTAGCGAACCGACTCTTGGAATTGACTGTCAACTCTTCCTCGCTCACAGTCTCCGAGTTCATACAACAAGCTCTTCAGAGCGGCCTAGACGAGCTATGCAGCTACACGCCCGCACGAATCGGTCACCGCACACTAATGGACGCACTTATACCGTTTGTCAAGAACTATTCTCTAGATGGCTCACTGAAGGCCGCTTTAGCAGAGGCACGCAAGGGCGCTGAGAGTACACGGAAGATGGTAGCGGCCCTGGGACGGGCGAGCTACGTTGGACAGGACAGATTTGACGAAGAGGGCGGTATTCCTGACCCTGGAGCTCTTGGTGTTGTAAGCATTCTCGAAGGTCTTTGCGATGGATTGGATACTCGAGCCAATTGAGGTGATTGGCGCAGTCGGCAATTGGATTGAACTGTTTCTTCGCTTACAAGTTCCTGGGAATATCTTTATCCTGGTGATGATGGTGGTCTAGCCAAGTAAGTACAGTCAAGGCAGACCAGGGTGAAGAGCACTGTCCACCCACTAAACAACGTCACGCTGCCTGTCCAGGGCACAAAGGGCAACTGTAAGCGGAGGTGAACTAATCCCAGTTGAGGAATATTTCGAGTTGAAGACTTGTTTGTCGGGGAACCAGCAACGACTCGCATTTTTATTCGTTTTAGCATCAATTACCAGGAAATTAATTGATAACGTCAGAATTTTAATTCCCTCTAACAGTTTTCTGGAACAATTGCCGATCACGAGTCTTTTTTTCGTATGGCAGGTCCGAACCCCAGATTTTGGCGTCTACAACTGCCCTGCCTCTCCAACTTTTGGACATCTTCACTCTCGCCTTCACTTTCATCTCCACCCGTTCTCCCAATAACCTAGTCATCTCACCCAATTCTCACCTAAGATCCCAACTCCGGCTACAGTTGACTTATGGACCGTCCCTCCGCATACCGGGCCCGAGTCCGGTCCGAACCCATCAAGCATAAGCGGACCCGCTCCGGTTGTCTCAATTGCAGGCGGAAGAAGCGTAAATGTGATGAGAGTCGGCCGGCCTGCGGAACCTGTCGTCGTCGCAATGAGTCTTGCGAATGGGGCCTCAAGATTGCGTTTCGAGCCGAGCATGCTCAATGCTTAAATGCGAGGCATCCTTCGATGCGGAAGATGGCGAGGAGGAGGCAGCCAAGGGAGTTTGAGATTCTGGATGTGACGGATGAAGTCATTCGTGATTACAATGGTGCTGAGACAGAGGAGGAGGATAACGAGACTAGCGATGATCGTGCGTGGATAAGCACTTCTGGTATGAGCTCAATCTGCATCATGGGTTGTTTGTAGATCTGACATTCTTCTAGGTCGCTCAAATCTCATCGTCGGCGGAAGACCTCGCGCCGCAAACAATACGCCAAGTGGCTATGTCTCTATACAGCGACCACCGGTAGTCGATATCTCATCACCGACATCACAGCGCCAGACCGAAAACGCCGTAGCCGACTTACTTTACTTTAGCCAGAACGGGCAATCTTCTCATTCCTCAGTCGACATTGATCCTGCTCTGCAGGTTTCCATGGAGGCAGTCCCAATCGACATAATAGCAGACTATACGTACATCGATCAGTTGCAAGCGTTTACCCCTGAGGGCATCTCCGAGGACGGTATCTTCTTGCCAGGCTCTGCGTACCACGAGCTACACTCGACACTTCGTAATCACCTCATCCAAGAGACTCGGTCAATTGCCCCAACAAGATCAACAACGCCGCATATAGAGGTTGAAAGCTCAGGGGGCGTCTCCTTGGAAGAGACTGAGGTCACGATCCCAATACAAGAGTTTCAGCCCTCGCAGACACCCCTACTCTCTCAGCAAGAGGAATGCTCGCTATGGAAGAACTACTTTGACGAAATTGCCCCCTGGCTCGACAAATTCGACCGAGACCGCCATTTCCAGCAGATTATCCCTACAATGAGTAAAGACAATGACCACTTACGATACTCAATGCTGGCCCTCTCAGCACGACAACTCGAACTTAAGCATACGCTACCGACGAATCGTAGCCTCGCCCTCTACCAAGAAGCCATTCATATGCTCCTACCACATTTGCCGACCCGCGGGACAGCTGTTATCGCCACGTGTGTTATCCTTTGTGTGCTGGAGATGTTGAGCTGTTCACCGAAGGCATGGCAGCGACATCTCGATGGCTGTGCGAGCCTCATGGAAGCTGTTGGCATCAATGGATTTGTAGGAGGGACAGAGCAAGCCCTGTTCTGGTGCTTTGCGCGTATGGATATCTGCGGCGGCCTCATATCATCTGTCAAGACTCTCATTCCCATCTGCCATTGGGCCTCCAAGACGTTATCGATCGAAAACGATGTCGAGCTCTTTAGGAATGCTTCAACGTTTGAGGACTGGGCTAACTATGCTGTGTACCTCACCGCTCAAGTCCTAGATCTGCTAGCTGCCTCCCCTGCTGATCCAACTCGCGACGAAGCCAAGTTTCGGACTCGATGGCTCAAGTTATGGAAGTATATCTCTGAATGGTACCAAGAGCGCCCAACTCCATTGCATCCCATCATGACAATCCCTTCGAGCGAGTCCTCGCCATTTCCAACGATTTTATACTCGAACCCTGCTGCCATGTCAGGGAATCAAATGCATCACGCAGCATCAATTCTTATGCTACAGAACCAACCGTCGACAGTACGGCTAGGCCATGCTTCCAAACCAAGAAGTATCCTTTGGCATGCAAGACAGGTATGTGGTATAAGTATGTCGAATGAGCATCATGGGGCCTGGACGAATAGTGTGCAACCGCTGTGGATTGCTGGAAGATGCATGAGCCATCCGAGTGAGCATAAAGCGATCTTGGAAATGTTGGATCGGATCGAAAGAGAGAGTGGCTGGGGTACAAAATGGAGAGTCGACGATCTGAAGGAATTCTACAAATGCTCCTTGTCAACTGTATGAACGATATGATTTATGAAACTCGGAGTTACCAATGGGTCAAGACAGACTGGGAGGTGTGCGGTTGATATTCTTGGTGATATTTAGTGATCGTAAGTGCATTGAGACTTGGCTTTGGTTTCATGAGAGTTTCAAGACAATGCTAAGTGAATATTTTATATCCTGAAATCCGAGACCCTTGATGAGTCGACTGTGAAATTCGGAAAACGCGTTTGATATTTACGTTGCTGAGCGGAGGCCTTCTGCTGGGGCTCACGTGCCAAGGGAAAATAGGTGAGACTGTCATAGGTCAAAAATAATCCCACACTTCCATTCTTGAGCACAAGTCAACACTGAGATCCCCTCACTAGCCAACGCAACCCTGGAAGCTCAACAAGGCATAACTCTTCCGCATCACATTCTTTTTCATTCATTTCTCTTATCTGCCTTCCCACCATCATGCCGTTGTCCAAGCCCAAGCGTGTTCATGATCTCATCGCCCAGAATCCTCGAGTTCGTGTCTGGGTTCATCCGCTCGAGTGGTCCGAGGTTCACCTTGAGCTTCTCAACGCCTCTTTCATTGAAATCGATACCGATGAGATCTCTGAGAATCCTGAAGACGGAACAGCCCTGGTGTCGGACTATCGAATCGTCAGACAGTTCGCGCAAACCTCGATGAAGAACAAGAACCTAAAGATCTTGATCTGTGACAACGGACCTCTTAAGCTCCTCCGGTAAGAATCGAGATCTTAGTGATTCCATGCCTGAAATCCTAACTTTGAGATTCTAGTCCTCGTGGATACTTCTGCTTCGGTGAAGAGAAGCCTCTTGACCTTCAGGGCGCGATCTTCAACCAACTCGGAGCTATTAGCAATGACAGCTACGCTGGGGCATTTGCGTTCATCCAGGGAAACCTGATCAGAAGCCTTCGTGAAGGCCTATTCCCTCTTCCAAATCGTCTTCGTCATGACCCTGCCGCCAAGTGGTTGCAGGAACAGCGAGTCAAGAAGATTGAGCCCCAGGATCAGTGGCGTGACCCCTACATCTTTTGTGTCCTTCTCGGGCTTGCTCAGTCTCAGGCAGAGGATAAAACCTCTCCCGAGTATCCCTTCGCCGAGGATCATGTATTCAAGGTAAGCCTACCCCTGCTGCTTCCATGACTCGTCTAGGAGGGATGTTGACACTAGTGCAGACCTGTGCTGCGTTGACTGATGACAAGAACGAGGACTTCATGTATTTCTATACCGCTGAGTTCTCTGTTGCTTTCGTCAGCAAGTTCGAGTATCCCCTTGATCTGAAGAAGCCAAAGGATGCCATGTCCTCCGAGCTGTCCATCGGCATGAAGCAGATCCTTTTCCGGCCCTACAAGACCTTCCGGGCTCGTCTCCTCGCGGAGATCTCCTCTGCTCTGTAAGCAGACGGAGAAGCTACCTCTCGGTTCGTGTAGGTTCCGAGGCTGAGAACCTATGCATTATCGGCCGACTGGGATAATCAAGGCTATTTTGAATTTTTTGTCGGGACGACAACTTCAGCTGAGTCAATTAGTGACATCCTACTGATTATGGATGCACGATATGCATGGATATGGCACCATTTTTCTCACTGCTGAAGCCCATATCGAATTTGTTTAGGTAAGTGCTGATCCTTAGGGAGATCGTCTATAAAGGTATAAGACCATTAACAAGCTGACCGCGATAGAACTTTAAGTTCAAATAGGTTATTATCGGGGATCCCGATAGACGAGGGAGGCACCGAACTGCCTATTCGGTTGCGATTCATGTTACATGCCGTACGCATTAGTCTTCAAAGACCATGGCGGAACATCTATACCTAGTAACTTTCCACCAGTCTTTATACAGCTCGTCACTCCAATACGAAACTCTAAACGCAATCCATCGGACTACGATGGTGCCGTGGGCGGCTAAGTAGCCTGATTGAAACAAATTGGCCGGGGTCCCCCTTGTAGGGCTGGGATGGCTCCCCGTGGGATACCGAAACATCGGCCGAATTACCGTCTCTTCCTAAAGCACGCTCATATCGATCTAGATGAAACCAGGGTGTCTTTTGTTTACTGATGGCGGTTTCATGGACGCGTTGTTCCGATACTGCCGACTGGGAACCCCTGCTAGTTCCCGGGGGCTTCCCGGGTGGAGATTAGAGGACCTTGAGACTGAATCAGTTGAGGTCGGAAGTTGAATAGGTCAGTGTTTGGTTTTTTGTGATGTTCTGAGTATAAAAGAGTCAGTCTAGTCGTCAAACTGAAGATGTTTTCACAGGTCACCCACCGAACATCTACTACTCCCTTATCCAACTTCACAGATCCTCCTCCGCTCTTCTCTTCGCCATGAAGTTCACTTCTGTTCTCCTCGCTGGACCAGCTCTTGTTGCTGGAAGATATCTCAGTGACGAGGTTACCTCTGGAACTTCGACTCACTACGGCGGCAATGTCTCTGGAGGCAGCTGTGGCTTTGTTTCCTACACGATTCCTTCTGGCATCTATGGCACTGCTTTCTCTGGCCCCAACTGGAACAATGCTGGGGTTTGCGGCAACTGCATCGAAGTCACTGGCCCAACCGGCAAGAAGATCAAGGCCATGGTGAGTACCCGCATGGCCTGATGGTTTGTGTGGTGTGAGCTGATGTATCTTGCTCTTAGATCGTCGACAGGTGCAACGAGTGCAACAAGGGCCACTTGGATCTCTTTGAAAATGCCTTTACTGCTGTTGGCGGTACGGACGGCCTTGTTCAGACCAGCTGGAGACTGATTTCTTGCGATATCACTACACCTTTGGTCCTGCGTAACAAAGAAGGTGAGTTGTCAACATGCTCTTCTCCTACCACACCCCAAGTTCAACAGCTAATGTTGTCTCAGGCACCAGCGCCTACTGGTTCAGCATGCAAGTCCGCAACAGCAACCTCCCCGTCAAAAGCCTCGAAGTTAGCACCAACAGCGGAAAGACCTGGACCGGAACGACCCGACGTGACTACAACTTCTTCGAGAACCCCAGCGGTTTCCAGGTCGATACCGTGGATGTCAGAATCACCAGCTCCACCGGCAGCACCATCATCGTCAAGAATGTCGGGGCTAAGCCTTCGACTGAATACCCCGCCAGCGGCAACTTTGCTTAAGATAACGGACTTGTTTCCCTGTTTCTAGAAGAAAAGTTATCAATGGAGGGTTGTTGGAACGCTGGTCGGAAGGTGATTTGATGCCGGAAGGATTGGGGGCCATTCTTGGAAGATTGTACATATTTAGATTATTCGTATATATCGCTCTTTTCATCGATGGCATCAGGAGCTTGACAATTTCAACTCAGTGAAACCTTAGAGTGGAACCATGCCCATCTGATAAAAAGTGCTGATGTAGAGCATGTCCGCTTACATGAACAGTCCGAGGTTATTTCTCACAGTGACCGTAAAGTCGAACCTTAGATATCGATTTTAGGCGCTGCCCTCAACATGATTGGTCGGCTTAATGTTGCTTGGCGTCGGATATACGTGGAATCTGACGTCTGTTTTCCCTCTACACAGACCATCCAAACACTTTCACCTCACACCATCTCATCTCAGAAATATCCAGTATAGACAAGCGATGTCAGCTCTAGGCGTCAGCAAAGTGGCTATTTCATCATGCTGCGGGCGTGTATTTTTAGCGCTTATAAGACACGTATAAATGAGCATTTCCTGAATTTTGAAAATGGGTTCTACTTCTTTGCAAGTCTGGATTTATCGATAGCTAACTCTTCTCTCTTGATCTCCATTAGGTTAAGAAACGTTTATAATATCTCAACATGTCCAGTCCAAAGTTAAGCGAGGATGGTACCTTCAACCCTCCCGAGACCCACGAACTCTGCAATATCAAACCCCATCCGATCACCGGCCGCCTCATAGATTCCTACCCAGTCACTCGTACAAAGCCCATGCGCGTCCTATGCCTCGGACAATCGAGAACAGGCACCATGGCCCTCAAGCAACTAGGCTACACGCCATACCACATGTCCCGCTCCTTCATCAGCCCCAAAACGAACTTGATCTTTGGCGTGAAGCTCTCGATGCCAAGTTCTACGGGAAGGGAAGCGCTGGGGCCGTGAAAAAGTTGACAAGATACTCGGGCCGTATGATGCTGTGGCAGATCTACCGGCCATCTGCTTCGTCGAAGAGCTCGTGACTGCATACCCGGAGGCCAAAGTTATCGTCACTCAACGCGATGTTGATAGCTGGCTTCGAAGTATGGACTCAACCGGAGGCCGAGTTCTCCGGTGGCCCCTATGGAATACTCTCGCGAGATGGGATTCTGCGCTGGCTGGCCCGTTCTGGGAGTTTTCAAAGAAGGCCATGCCTGCTAACTTCCATACCATGACAGACTTTTCTGATAAGTCACCAGCTCGTCAAGCCTTTCATGATCGCTACAATCTTGTCAAAAGAACAGTTCCAGCTGAAAGTATGCTCGAGTTCAAAGTTCAGGAGGGATGGGGCCCGCTGTGCAAGTTCCTAGATAAGGAGGTCCCTGAGGAGGAGTTCCCCAAGTTGAATGATTCAAAACAGTTCGTTTTGGTCCATAGCTTGATGTGGTGGATTGTTTTTTCCAAGATTGTTGGAAAGGCTTCTTTCATGACTGCTATCTTGGGAGTCATTGCGGCGATATTTGCGATGTGGAGGTTGAAATATGCTGTTAAGATCGCTGCTATGCTTAGGCCGATCGCCGACTTGTCTTGATTTACTAGGCCTTGTAAGTGACGGCCACGGTCTCTTGTTTACTTCTGCTAACAATTAACTCGCAGGTTGATATTAAAATAGCTGAATACAGTTTCCCGTTATCGAAATGGTCATTGTGACTGAGTGCAATACCGAGAAGTCGACCAGTGTCAGATGGATCATCCACATCAGCCAGTATCTTACACCAGATTGATCCTCCTGCTTCCACCATGATCCGTTGATCACAATGCCCTTGGGACTTCTGAAGAATAAACTTGCTCAGGACAGTCTTTCCGGCCGGTGGTCAAGGGATGATTTTCGAGTAGACTGCACCTGATCGACATCAACGTTTTCAGGCGTAACTCTAAAGCCATCCGTGCTCGAGACTTCCAGTCTAAGTTGACCTAATTAAGCATAAGTACTGAACTATTGAATTCTAACGTAGTCCGTCTGTTAACTATCCCTTTTCATATTAGTGCCAATCGTTCTCTCACTGGCTCAGTCCAACACCGCCCAGTGTTTCACCGTGTCCCGTCTAGTTCCGCTCGGTTCATCTACCGAACGACCCAAATACCTGGAAATCAAGAGTCAAGACGGGCACTATCCCCAGTTCAACTATTCTCGAAACTGTTTCTTGCTATACGAGCCGGGAACCGGCTGCCACGGCCATCAGGTCCAGGGTCCTTTAGTTACTAGTGATCATGCGTTATCATTCAGTGTAGCTTAACCTTAAAGAGTAAATTCCAAGCATTTTAGTCTTTACGACAATTGACAGTGGCTTGAGTCCCTTAGCGCTAATGCTACGGAAACTATCTAGTGTTGCGCCAATTCCGACGAGCTGGGAATGGTGTCTCCTTTGTTCGTAGGTCTCGAATGTCTCACATTCCTCATGATGCAGCAGGCTGGACTTGGACCTGAATCTTATAATTCAATTGCCACTACGTATAAGTTTCGAAGCTTTCACTCGAATTCTCTGCCAAGACCTTATTCTGTATCATATGTCACACCTCGAACCTTTCACCATGAAATTCAGCACAAGCCCTATTCTCCTGGCCGCGGCCTTTGTGTCAGCGAAGCCCTCCGGAACAGCAGAGTGTGCAGCGATCTACCAGAGATGTATTGAAACAATAACGGTATGAAAAGCCTTCCTGGTGTTGGTCCGAAGCTAATATCTTGATAGCCACAAGAGTGCAAGGAGACTGATCGAGATTGTCTTTGTAAAGCTTGGGATGATGTTATAACGTATGTCCAAGTTTGAATTCTATCCAACATCACGAAATACGATAGTAACGGCGTTCTCTGTAGATGTTTGGTCGACTGTCCAAATACTCCCCGCTACTGGTTAGCGAAGGAAAACGCCAGGGGCTTTTGTACATAAGATCGATGAATATACAAGCGTGCATTTCTTGTCTTCCTCAATCTTACTTCCCACCTATGATTCAGTTTACGGGACAACGCGCGCATGACAAGGGCTTCATGGAGCCCTGTTTGCCTATTCACAACAACTTGAGTATATCGAGATTTATGAACCGAGCCTTGGCTGCAAGAACTACCAGGCTGGAGACACCGTACCCTCGATTCGGTCACACGCAACGTTACTGGGACAAGGCCCTCATCTTTTCAGGTTGCAAGAGAGGGTCACCAAGTAAATTGATAATGAAATAAACCTCAGGGAGCCTGGTTAATCAGCATATTTTAAATGTACATCATGACCAACATACAAGCCGTGGCCTTTGAGGCTTTCCCAGTCCAGCCCCTGTTCCCACTTGCCAGTCTGTCGTGGACATATACTGCCTACTCAGCAGCTGAAGACTGAAGGGGATTCGACAATGTAATCTCGTCAACAATATACCTGGCGTACATAAGTCTGATTGGAATCTGTACGCTTGACTTATTATCCTAAGAATTAGTTCGAATTGTCTTTTGCGGTCACTGACCTTTTGGCACTCTCCTGTTCACTCCGTCTTGGGATAGTTCCACAGGATCAGGTCGACGAGGAGCGAGTGTTCCTTGTTGCTCTGCTGTTTGACGATTCGCTGGAACATCAGAGGGCTTCGACCCAACCAACTCCTTGGGTCGATTGTCCGTTTCTGCCTGACCCGGTGCTTCGATCCCTTGCCTCGTCTCCGGTGTCGCCTCCAGCTTCTGCGCACGACTCTTTCGAAGTAGATATATGACTGCAACAGCAGTTCCGCAAAGCACAGCCAGGCCCCCAACGACACCGCTGACTATTGCACCCGTGTCACTCCTCGATTCGGATCGATTGTCATCAGAGACTTCGGAAGGGGCTTCTGTGGCGCTTCCCGGCGAGGTGTTGCTTGTCTCTGTTACAGCTGTTGTGTCGCTGGAAGCTTTCGATGTCTCACTTGTCGATGTCGTTTGTGAAACGGCTGTTGTCAATGCCGGGGCTTTTGGAGTGATGTAATAGGTATCTTTTGCAGCGACGGCACCGCAGGCGATGTAGGTGTATCTATGACCTTGGTCCATGATCAGGTATGCAAGACTGCAGTACTCGACCTTGCTGTTATCAATCTGTCAGTTACTTGGCCAAGCGTTATGAGTTCGTAGTACCAGGATGTCATTCTGAACTTGGGGTTGTCCGTCTTCCCGCGGCCACCTGCGCATTCATGCTGGTCACGGCACCGTCCAGCGAGAGTACATTTCGAGTCTTCGGCTCTCTTACACATGCCCCAAATGCCATTTTGGGTACTAAAGCGACACACACTGCCAGACTCGGCTGTTGTCATAGCTGCTGGGTCGCCATTTTTGTAACCGCATGTTATCATTTCAGAAGGTACAGCGCGTCGTTCAAGGCGTTCGGGCGTCTGGCTGGGCTGCAATGTCTCAGTTGCAGTGGGAAGTTTGGCGTAGAGTGTATTGCTGTGGCACATGTATAACTGAAACAAATTGGAGAATCCATATTATTTGCTGCATATTGGGCTGATTTGTCTCACTCGAGAGGGGGGAGAGAGACAGGAAAATGAACAGCGACAGAGAGGAACTGCACCTGATTTAATTGTTTCCATGTTTTATTTCTGTTTGACTGTGGGGATAAAATCAAGCTGAATTCAATGTACAGCTCATCAACCCAGGAAAATTGTCAAGGATCGCATGTGCTGGTAGTGTCGTCGAAAGGCCATGTTTAGCACCGTTTTAGACGGTTGTTATCAACCGTTTTGATCGGAATTCGTCGCCATGTTCCTTGCAGCAAATCGTTATCTTAACGCAATGATCATTGGGTGATACCACTTGGCATCTGACTTGGCTCGATAGGGCAAGTTCCATTATCATTAACCCTTGTAGAGTCTGTAGGTGATCCATGTCTGCTGCAAGTTGAGTGATTAACCCATCCAAGCTCCAATGATGAGATGACAGGTTTGGTCTAACGTGCCGAATTGAATTGAAATGAGAGATTCGACTCTGCTTATATCCATCTCCCGCGACAATCGTGCTCTCGAGGGGAGTGAGTTTGCGCTGACTCAAATCAGTCAGCAAATTGACCTCGGAATGTAATCACAGATAGCTCATGATACCACGTCGCAAATAGTTAGAGCATGTCGTATAATATTGACCGAATCCAAATGATGACAAGATCAGGCCCCTGCTAGCTCCCGTGTAAACGAGGTCCCCGAATAATGAGCAGCCCAGTGGAGAGGAGGTGGGCTGACCGCTGACGCTGACGCTGACAGTGACCAGCCCAGCCCAGGCCATGGCTTAGCTTACAGTACCTAGAGTTGGTTCTCAGTAACGTGCCCTCGGCCGGCCTTCAAACGGCGCTGCCGGGGTGTGTCCTCTAGCGTCTGTTAGCGGGTTCTCGTACTGGCCGAGGCGTTTGTGTCTCAACCCAACCCTTCCCTTCCCTTCAAGGCGATGGCGCTGTGCCTCGCCCTTCTCTCAGCCGCGCGAGTAAATTAATTATTGTTCTTTTAATTTTCCCCTTCTATTTTATCACTCCCATCTTCATTCCCCTTTATTTTTCTTGTTATGGACTCGAATTGCTGACGAAATGCATCGCAAGGTCTTTGTTCTGAGTGTCCCGCTCATCTGCTTCTTGTTAGTCACAGCGAGCTTGTACCTTGGCCGAGATCATATATCCAGATTATCTGAGGCATACCTACCGCTCCATGCCCCCTCCTCCCTCAAGACCACGTCTACGGAATCAATAGATTTACCTTTGAGTACGACGTCAGATTTGGTTGACTCGCCGGTTATCGAGGAACCTCCTTCATATTCCACGCTCGACACTTACACCACAAGTACAATCGAGGTACATGCTACACCAACCATCTCCCCTACAACTTCCGCAGCGCCCTCACCAACAACAACAAAATCTGCCATCCCAATTGCAAATGGTGAGTCCCAATCTTCGTTTTTCCCTAAGAGTGACTAACATGTCCCAGGCTCCGTCCTCTCTACTGAGCGCATCACTCCTTACATTCACGCCATCCTTGATCCTACTTCAAAAGAGCGCCCACGGCTTCAATGCCCTCCCTTGGACACCAAGCGATACAAGGACCTTCAGAAGAAGAAGGACACTCGCGGAGACGAGGATGACGAACAGCCAATCGACTTCTTCTTTGCCCTTAATTTACGCAATATCGTAGACCTTCTTCCTCGTCTCATGGGCAGCATTGTAGAGGCCATCCAATTCCTTGGACCTGAACGATGCGCCCTCTCAATCGTCGAAGGCAATTCTCCCGACGGAACTGCTGACGTTCTTATCGCTTTACGCCCATTTCTCGAGGAACTTGGAATTACTTACTTTTACAACAACTCCGCGATCAATCCGTCCAAAGGCCCTCGCATTCGCAAGTTGGCCCAATTGCGAAACTTGGCCTTGGAGCCGCTGTTCAAGAAGAAGGCTCCTGCGGCGGATGACACTACCGTCCTCTTTATCAACGATGTCGCTGCTTGTCCCGATGATCTACTCGAGCTTGCGCTCCAGCGTCGTAAGCTGAATGCCGATATGACCTGCGCTATGGACTTTACCTATGCTGGTCCTGATCCTACATTCTACGACGTATGGGTAAGTTTGACTCTATTTCTGTGACCGCAGTGAGAAACTAACACGCTGCAGGTCGCCAGGACACTTGCAGGAGACACGTTCTTCCCCATCCCCGAAGACGGATCATGGGACAATGCCTGGGACTTATTTAGAGGAAACCGGGAAGCACGAATGCGATACGACGCCCATCTTCCTTTCCAAGTCTTCGCCTGCTGGAACGGCGCAACTGCCTTCACAGCCGCTCCGATTCTCAACGGCCTACGATTCCGCGATCCCAAAAAGGACGAATGCTTCCAGGGCGAACCGCAATTATTCTGCAAGGACCTGTGGCACAAGGGCTACCGAAAGATCGCAGTGGTACCCAGCATCAGTCTGGAGTACACAGATGCGAGAGGCCAGGATATCAAGAAGTTGAAGGGCTTTACGAATGAGGTTATACGGCATATGGAGGAGGATAAAGCCCACATTGAGTGGCAGTACGAGCCGCCCGAGAAGGTCAAGTGCATGCCTTCATTTGATCGCCAGACTTGGTTACCGTGGGATGAGTCATTGAAATGATAGATGCTTTATGGTTGTTTTCTTTTGTTCTTTTCTGTAATTGGGTTATACCAGCCAGCATTGTTAGACGTGGGTGGTGTTGATGGAGTTTATTCACGGCGGTCTATTCTCTGTACCGAAGAATCATAAATATCACGATGAAATCATACTTTTCCGAGCATCAAGACAATGGCTTGAAGGCCGTTTATGGCTAGTTCATGGATGACGATTGTCATGTGCAATATGGTTACATCGAGTCGGAAGTGGCATGTCCACCGTCTCGGTTCAACGTTAACTCGCTGCAAGTCATTGGGTAGTGTTCAGCCCTAGCGACTAATTATAGGTCATCGGAAAGCCAATGCGAAGCCACATCGAACACGGACATGCCCGTCGCGATGGCTGCTTACTGGTAATGAGACACCTGAAAGGCGAAAGCGCCTGGCATGAACACTGACCCAGGGCATCGACATCTCAGTTCTTGTGGGTAGCAAGTAAATTACAGCAATATTGTTGACAATATCTAAGTCATCTAACTAGTGTCTCATGTCGTAATCTATCCGATGCATTCCGAGGTCATTCGAGGGTATGAGCTAACGGTAGAGCTCCCAGTGCCAACAAGCAAGATAACATAAATACCCCCGTCCAAAACATTCATTCATTCCCGTACACAATTCCGTGTCGTCATCATTCATATCCCAGTCTCACATTCCCTTTCCCTGAATACGCTCCGCAGCAACACCGTAGGCAGAGAGGGTGTCACCAACCTCGCAAGGATCCTCCCCGAACTCAACCTTCTCAAATCCCTGAGGGCGATCCTTTTCCAAGGCCATCTTGCCCATCTGCGCCTGGCATCGAAAGCTTCCAAATCGATATTCGACCACAGACCGGCCTCCCTTTGAAGCGTCCCCCTGAACTATGAGTTCGGTGATCTCGTCAATCTCAAAGACGAAACGGTCCTTGAAGAACTCTGTAAGGGAGCTGGGGTTCACGAAGGTGCTTTTCCCGGTGATGATGAGAACGCGCGACGCAGGTCCCAAAATGCGTTGTTCCCCATACTTGACGCGATTGTGAGTGACTCGCAGAGGGAAGCCGCGTATACTAAGACCCTGGGTGAGAGACTTTGAGAGGAGGAGCTGAGCAGGGCCAGGAGTGAAGAAAACGACCTTTGCGGCTGCGGTTTCGTGGCGCTCCCAGTCAGGCTCGTTAATGACAGAGCACCAGATGCGTCCGACGTTGCGGATCTGTCCAAGCAGTTCATGATAGGTGACATCAGGTGGGAGATTGGTCAGCCAGAGGGCGCAGTTCTGATCTGGAGTGAGGCTCAAGGCGCTTGCATTTCGTGTGTTATGTTCTCCTTTGTAGTTGTCAGAGAAGATAGACTCCCTAGCTTCATCTTCACGGGCAGTGTGGCTGGGAGGGCGAGTGATAGCAGCCATGGGCCGGAAGCCACGGGCATTTTGTTGACGGGCGGCCAGACTGAGCTTTTGACGTTGATCATCTTGCCTCTGGACATATGGGACCTTCTTCAAAGCGTCCTCGAGCCAGGAGGAGAGAAAAGGACGAGGAGCCTCCTGAATAGGAGCCAGGGGTGTCTGAGCAGGGGGGAGAATTGTTGGGAGAGCCATGCTTTGGTGCTCGTTGATTGCGAGCTGGCTGAAGTGCCCCTTTAGACCTTCCCAGATGGCTGGAGATGGAGCCAAGGCTCCTGGGAACAGGCTTCTGCTTGAAGTAACATGGTCAGGAGGAGGAGCAATAGGCTGGCGGATAGGATAGGCTGGTGTGGCTAGCCCAGCCACATTCGACTTGAAAGACATAGGCTTTTGAGGCATGAAAGTGTAAGCCTCATGGTTGCGCGTATGCATAGAGATTGGTTGGGTTCGGACCTGAGGAGCTCGATAAGTAGGAGTTTCCTCGATGATAGCGTTCAGATTGGCCTGGGGAAGAGGGCCTCGGTCCTTACGGAGACTGGGTGATTCCCCAGCAACCTGTGAGAACGTCATGTTGGATTGTGTCTTGAGTTCAGAACCTGTGCTAATAGTGCTAGGTCTTGTAAATGGGCTGCTCAGCTCATTAGGGGGAGGAGTAACATCGAGATCAGGGCTGCTAGAACTCTCCCGAATTGTTGGAGTGTGAGGCGTTTCCATCTTGAAGAACAGTCCAGATGGAACCGGTGATGAAGATGAGTTGAAGATGAAGAATTATGATATGCTGGATAAGTGTCGATACAGTAGGGTACAGTAGAGGAGAGTCGAGTGAGATGATGAGAATCAAGATTCGAAGGCCAGTAGAAGCGAAGAACAATTTATAGTCCACCTTATCGGTGAGTTGAGATTGCCTATTGTTGTGATTGAATGGTCCGTGAACAGCAAAATATCGTTGGACAATGGCGGTGGTCGTTTCTATTTCATTCATCCCGCCTTCATTGATAGAAGCCGATGTGTGAAGCGGGGTTCCGAATAGAAACAATAGTGAACTATCAAAGAAAGGAAACAAGTTAAAAGAATCCGAATATACCGAGTTATATCGTTGAATCTGCTTCCCCAAACTTTGCACACCGCGGTGGTTGAGGCACTCGGTTTGCAGCCGTGGGCCTCGGGTAGCTGCGCAGAAGACGTGGGAAAGCCTGATATCAGACAATAAGTCAAATTGCGGTCAAGGGAGGGTATTTGGATGTATGAAAGAATGTTTTTGTAGAGTAAATTTCGAGTTTGTGTTTTGATGTATGTCTCGAAGATGTGGTTGCTACAGCATGGTAGCCTGGGTACGCTGTCTATGTCACCTGGCAAGCAGCTGTTAGTCATGTGTCGTTTGATATCAGACGATGACGTCTTATTTCACCTTCAGTGGCCGTGAGTCAGGCCTGGTCAATGATTTGATTCCCATAGACAAGCGGTGTATGCTTCAGGAGGGAGATGCGGCAACTTGCCGTTGAGTGTCACCCTAGATTTCTGCAACTTCATACCCAAGACCGCATACTCTAGTGGTATTTTACGATCTCCGCCTATTAGGCAAACCTGCCCTGTCGATTTTTCATCCTGAATTCCATGATAGAACTCTGCGTGATCTCTTACACTGCATTCGAATAGCCATGGTATTCCATGCTTTCTCCGGTGTTTGCCATTGCCTGGCCCCCAGTGACTGCCCTGCTCAGGGCGAGTATTGCAACGCCATCCCCGAGACTGCACTGGACCTCCACTGCGTTAGCTGTTGCAAGCAATTCGCTCTGCATCTTCCAGCGTATGCACCTCTACGGGATCGTGCGCGAGGTTTCACAGCCGTCAGTCCTTTGACCTGGTAATGAAGACTATTACCCAATTTCCCCTGCGGCAAACAGAACAAACAATGTTTTCTAGACGCTTGTCCACAATTTCCGTGGCAGAGAAGAGCGGAATGGATTAGCCACTTGCTGGACGTTGGGGCAAGTTCAGCTTCGGTCTTGTTCAAGCAGGATGAGCATCAGCCTTGCGAAGGATGGCAAGTGGTCAGGGAGAGCTTTTGGGGAATACCATCGTTTTTGAGGTTCATGGGGGAATTTCCTGCCAAGACAGTGATAGACAGACAGTTAAGACTAAAGGCCCTCCGACTCGTAGTCATGGCACCTATCAGAATGGATGGTCACCAAATCATCTGCACCGTGTATCTAAGTTTTTATGCTTCTTTGGCTCGTTCCAACGCCTGACAGTATCTCCAAAATTGACATGAGATGTCGGGTTGCTCATCCTTCCGTGCATGGCTTCTCCCTCGACTAGAGGAATCGCTTCGGCAAGACGAGAAAGAACTGAAGGACAACTAGCCGAGATTCCGAGTTCTGGCCTCGGAAGTCGAACCAATTTCCTCGTTTAATGCATGTTGGCCTCACTCTCATTCAATGATAGACATTTGTCGTCCTTGTTGGACTAGTGATATCGGACCTGTCAGATACGCAAGGCTTCGTTGTGGCCCATGACTTTGAGATTTCCACACGTCTAGAACGCCAGTGCAGTATCTGTACATTTCTCAATATATCTTGAGAGGTCCCG
This sequence comes from Fusarium agapanthi, assembly GCA_001654545.1. Classification (NCBI taxonomy): domain Eukaryota; kingdom Fungi; phylum Ascomycota; class Sordariomycetes; order Hypocreales; family Nectriaceae; genus Fusarium; species Fusarium agapanthi. Next base: position 7,462 of record LTDI01000120.1, on the reverse strand, counting down.
TGTCAAAAAGTTTGTTGAACTTGAGAAGTGCTTTCACTTTCAGACTGTTCATGGCGAAATATGGCTCGTCGGTTCGTAGCTTGGCAGGCGATGTACTTTTCCAGAAAGGCCCGGCTGGCCAAAGGACTCAACAACTTGATGAGTTCGGATATACAGACGTGCGAGCTTACGCTGGTCATTATTGCCCATGCAACGATGATGGATCAATGGACGTGGCGAGCAAGTCCATCAAGCAAAGGCCAATTCTGGGACGTGTCTTTTGTGAAGTGCAAGTGCCGAACCGGAGAGCAATTGGGTCGATAATGCCCAGCATTTCGAAGAAGACCTCAACAGTAAGAAGGGTGAAGTGCTAGTGGTCCAATTCTGACATTGACTACTAGAATTTAGCTGCGATCTTCCTTCATCTTCATCAATACCGACCAACACTTGGAAATGAATGGTAAAGTATTTATGAACGGTTTGCAGAGCACCATGGATGAAATTCATGCACTGAAAGAAGAAAAAGGCATGACTCTCTTTCCTACTGATAACCCACTAATATCGAAGAAGAAGAAAAGAAGAAAAAGTTCCTGCCTGAACATAACCATTTCATGTCCCCTCCCCACTTCTTATGGTGCTAGCTAGACACCAAAAAAAGAACTTGCGGTTTATGTGGATCGAACACATGACCTTCAGATATCAATTGATTGAAGTTTGACTTCAGTCTGACGCTCTCCCAACTGAGCTAAACCCGCTTGTTGAAGGACACTGAATTATTGTACATCATGACCATCCAGCTGGAAGCATTGCTCCGCAGATGATGGAAGAATTGCAACGCAGAGATGGCATTTCGGCCAGTAGCCCAGCGTCTGTGGCTATTCTGCCGCTCACCGAACTTTACCCTGTTGCCCAAAGCTAATTGGTCGCTTAGAAGTGGTGTATACTGAAAGCCAATTCAAGCTCTGCCTCCCAGTTACAGATGACATTACACAGACAACCATCTACAGCATCGTAACAGCAGACTAGTGAGTGAATACATTTGGCTACAGTAGCACACGACATGAATCTGAGAACTTTGTTCCCTCGTATGGAGCGGCAAGTCTCGCTTCACTTCCCGTCCTTGACGATATGATGCTGCCTCATGAAGTGCCTTGTGTTGAGCCTCCTGAGCTATCGAATGTGGATGCCTTGTGCGGGAGCTGGGCGAAGTAGGGCTGAAAATCCAGGAGACTTAGACAAAATAACACAGGTATCTTCCGAGGCACAAGCCCTGATTGTCGCTGTCAGTTTGATCATCTTGAGGCCTCTTTTCTTTCAGCTACCTAGTGGGGGGTCATATTAAGCAGGGGGTCATATTAGGCAGAGGCCCAAGCTCCCTCAGCGGGGTCCGGGGAGGAGTCAGGACTTACAGGGGCCCCCACAGGGGCTGTCGAGCTGTAAGTCCTAGGCCAAGGGACGGGATGGACGTGGACGGCAAACATCACCTCACATGGATCCTGACCATTGAGATCAAGGTTTCAAATGATGCACGTAACACAACCAACAATCATGCATAGATAGACAGCACTTTGCTGTTATTTGTCTCCCGTCTTTCAAAGTATTGACCAGTAAGAGGTGCTATCAGGCTGTAATTGGCGGGTCATGGATGGCTATGTCGTTCCCCAACAACTAACACACCTTTTTGCGGTCCGAGGTGCCTTCACATGGATGGATGTTGCCTGTGCATACAGCTGCCGTAGTCAATGGCTGGCAATGGCTGACAATGGCGTCAAGGCCAACAGTGAGGCAGCAATGGCACCAGGCATCAGCAAGTCCTAAGCTATCGGATTGGACCCATTCCCTGCCAATCCAGTCCTTGGAAGCCAAAAGTAGGCTGTGTTTACTATAATTTACTAGCACTGGATCTACAGTCCAAGCCCAGGCTTGTTTTATCTTCTCTTTCTCCCCTGCTAGGACGTTTTTGAACTTTGATCAGGCACCTCGTCTATCTTCAAATATGACCCCTCGGCCTCTTTGGGCTCCTCCCAGGCGATCCTCAGACTCCACCACCTCGTCATACTCTCCCCCCTCCTTCAATCTTTACGATTACCGTAGAAGATCTCGGTTCAGCATGCTCGAAAACGTTGGTGAAAACATTTCTGACATGACATGGAAATGGAAGTACAAGCTCCTCCACCGCAAGAAATCTCCTCTCGATGAGCCACTTGATCTCGAGAAAGAGTACAAGGAGGAGGAGCCCGAGGAGATCAACAACAAAGATCCCTCGTTTGGTGCCGACACCACCATACAAACCCTATATGAGGGAAAGCACTCAGACCCGGTGAGGAACAATTGGGACTGGCAAAACTTCCCACCCAAGCAAGTGTCCAAGGCCATTGCCAAGGCGCGAGACCGTGTTGCCATCAAGGTCTACAAGATCAAAGACATTCAGAAGGGCGCTATCTCAAACCGATACCCTCTCAAGTACCACCAAGTCGACATCCAGAACCCTCTTCTTGTCAGCGCAATCGAGCCTATCCTGAAGAAGGAAAACCTCCATCTCGATGTCCATGATACCGCCGTCTTCAAAGAGCCTTTCCGCCCTCTGTGGTTCTGTCAAGATGAGATCCGGGACTTGTATCGCAACACCAAGCAGGACGATCCGCTCAAGGGATATCTGCAACTGCTCCTTAGAGTTCTTGATGAGATGTTCCGCGATCTCAAGATCAAGCGACGGAATTTGCTTGACAAGGATCTCATTGACTTCCGAACGGCCTGGACTCTATTCCCTAGGGACTCTACAGCCTACAGCTACGGAATGAACTCCGAGTTCATTGCAAAGGTGGATGGTACGGAGTATGACACCAATGAGGGTGTTATGCAGCTCGTCCTGACGGCCAAAGTCATGGCTTTCAACGGCGAGGAGTTCATCTGGAGAAAGAAGTCTCTTACTATCAACGAGTTCGCTGGAAACAAACCCATTCGTGACCTTCGCCATTACCCCTTCGAAATGCACCCAGAGAAAGATGCCATTGAACAGCGCTTGGTGTCTCGGGGTCGCAAGGTTCTTGACCTACAAGGCTTGGCGTATTGCTCATACAACGGCATCGCTCTGCACCCGGGAGAATCTGGCGTTGAAAAGCACAACGTGGAGGGCCGTATCCTAGTCGACGTGGTCGGATATAACAAACACCACCTTGCCCAAGGAAAGCGCGAAAATAAGGACCCAGAGATTGAGGTGGTCGATACATCGCGCCGCCGCCGTAGACAGGATCTCGCCGACGCCAAACCTGAGGGCAAACAACCCAAGACACAGCAGAAGAGGCTCAATGAGGAGGATCAGACCAAGAACAGGGAAGAGCTTCTTCAGAAGCCCAAAGAGCTGGCATTCATGACCGAGCTCATTGGTGGATATGCATTGAAGAACAAGCTCTGGGGTGAGATCGCTGATGTCTGATGGGTTGTGCTTGTGCTAACAACTTGTAGTTTATTTCTATGTCGAGGATCTTGAGCCGATCGTCTGGAACGATCAAGCTTACTCCCACCTCGTCTTTGACGAACAGCAAAAGGATCTAGTGCTGTCGTTTGTTGAGAATCACAGCCTTGCCAACGGCGCCAAAACGGCTATGGAAGATGTAATTGTCGGCAAGGGTCAAGGTCTCATCATGCTTCTGTCTGGCCCCCCTGGAACAGGAAAGACCCTCATGGCCGAAGCGATTGCGGATCGCACCCATCGCCCTCTCTTCTACTTGCAGGCTGAAGATCTTGGCATTAATGCTGCCGCTCTGGGCGCAAACATCAAGAGAGTGTTTGAGATGGCAACGGAGTGGAACGCTGTCATCCTGCTTGACGAAGCCGACGTCTTCATGGCAGAGCGTAACCCCAATGACATTCATCGCAATGAACTCGTCAGCATCTTTCTTCGCGAGCTCGAGTACTATCGCGGCATCATCTTCCTCACTACCAACCTGTACCATACCATTGATACTGCGTTCCGCAGCCGAGTCAGCTTGCATCTCCTCTTCAAGTCTCTCACCCGTGAGGCTCGCGAGACCGTTTGGCGCAAGTTCCTCCAACGTCTGTCTGACAGTAACCGCATCACAGATGTCACGGACGAATCTCCTGCCACGGGTTCCACCACGCCTAGAAACGCCGGCACAGATCAAGATACTGGAGGAGAGATTACCGCAGCCTATGAAGACAAACCGCTCGATGACGAGGACATTGCAGAGTTGTCACTTTGGCAACTCAATGGACGAGAGATCAAGACAGCTATCAAGATGGTACGCAGCTGGTGCGATCACAAGGGGTATATCATGACGCTGTCGCGATTGGAGAATGGCATCAAGGTGACAAGCCCCCATTCGAACAAGGACGGCGACGTTGATAAGGATCTTTACGAGTAATTGGGTGTTTTCTCTCTTTCGTTTTCAAGATACCAGTCTGCATGTTGATGGTTCTAGTCTGTTGCGATGTTATGCTTTATTACCTTACAAGTCGATGGAAATGGTGCGATTCTCTAGCACTTGATCTCATCTGAATCACGATCATATAGCATATATGTGAACTTGTTGCTATCCCATGTACTCCATACAAGTGCTTTCGTAATAATCCGGTCCGTTCCTAACCCATGCCTGCTCAACCCGACCGAATACAGTAACTTACAATAAACCTCAAAAACCAGATGTCCACCCTACCATCCTTTATCGCCGAAACAAAAGTTTTGTATGTGTAAATCAGACATTAATTCAGCCCCTTGATCGCAGTCCTCTTCGTACACCAGTTTGTGCTGCTCTGCCCATCTTGGTCACGCCTGTAGGAGCAGAACCCTTGGCCTTGGTGGCTGTAGCTTTGGCTGGTCCTCGTCCTCGCTTTGGTGCTGGAGCTTCAGCTGTCTTTGAGCTTGGGAGTTCTCCCTTTCCAGCCTTTCCCTTTACGGGCCGTCCACGAGCCTTGGGCTTCTCTGGTTCGGCCTCAGCCTCGGCTTCGACAGCAGGCTCCGTTGCCTTCTTCGCGGCAGCTCGACCACGAGGCTTGGCAGCAGGCTTCGGCTCCTCAGGTTCAGCGGCCTTGGAGCGAGTAGACTTGCCGCGCTTGGGTGCGGGCTCTTCCGCAACTTCCTTGGCAGCCTTTGCAGGGCGTCCTGCCTTTCGTCCGCTAGATTTGCTTGGTTCCTCAACAACTGGCTCCTCAGCTTTGCGTGTTGTACGTCGCTTCTTGGTCGCAGGCTCAGGTGCTTCAACTTCAAGCTCAGGCTCGGGTGCTGTGCGTTTAGAACGACCACGCTTTGTGGTAGCGGTCTCAGCAGGAACATCTTCAGTGGCCTTGGCTGAGGCAGCTGCAGCACGGCCTCGCTTTCGCGTCTTGGGCTCTGGAGCAGACTTGTCACCAGCTGGCGCCTCGGACTTGGAAGCAGGACGACCGCGTTTCTTGGGAGCTTCGGCGGGCGCCTCTTCTTTGGGTGCAGCTGCAGTTCGGCGGCCACGTTTTGGTACAGGTTCTGCTTTCTCAGCTGCAGAGGGAGCAGCAGCAGCCTTTCTGGTAGCCCGAACTCGCTTGGCTGGAGAGGGAACTGTGCGTGGCTTGACTGTGCGGGTGCTTTTCTTTGTGGCAGGGGCATCATCAGTTGAGTCGGCACCTCGTTTTGTCCAACCAGCACGCTTGGGTGCTTCCACTTCTGGCTCGACTTCCTCTTCCTCTTTTGTTGGTTGAGGAGGGTTCTTGGGTGGCCTGCCACGTGGCTTTGGTGTTGTTGTAGGAGTCGCTGCGGCACGGAGTCCAATTGCTGTCTTAGGTGTCCGGGCTGTCGTAGCTCTTCGAGGTGTCGTTACAGCCTTGCTAGCGCTGGCAACACGACGGCCGCTAGCAGACAAGGGCTTTGATGCGCTGGGGACAGTGATTGGAGTGGCATCCGACTTTCTGGGTCGGCCTCTCTTTGCGGTACTTGGGGGCGCTGCTGGAGTGGCTACAGCATCGCTCTTTCGTGGGCGTCCTCGCTTTTTGGGGGTCTGATCCGCGAGAACACTTGCATGCATGGACTTGCGGGCTCGTTTCTGGGCTGACGAAGGAGCATTCTTAACCGCAGGTGAAGCTGGCGCAGAAGCAATGCTTCGGCGGCCACGAGTGGGTTCTGTAGCAGACCCCGAAGTCTCTTCCACAACCCCTTGTGTGCTTCGTCGGCTTCGCTTTCCGGATGCTGGTGCAGCAGGTTCTTCGTCGTGCGATGGTCCATCCTCAGGTGCAGGAACTTGGGAAGTGAATGTTGCCTTTTCAGGCTCTGACATTGATTTCAATTCAACAACTAGGGAGGGAGTAGAACCAGCTCTTTCGGTCTGTTGTTCTAATTGCGTTGAGGTAGCTCTTTGATTCTGGGAATCTTCTGGTTGAGGTGTCGCCACGACTGCCGGAGGTGGCGCTGACATACGCTTCATGATACCTCTGCCAACTGAAAGCAATGCATTTTTAAGAGAACTGGGTCCTGTGGCAGGGGCCGAGGCAACGTCCGGTGACTTGGATTGATTTTGTGTTGGGGTTTGTTGGCCATCAGTGGCCTTATTGTCATCGGCCGCTTGCTCAATGGGTGTCTGGGTGGGTGTTTCCTCAACGCGATCGGCTTCACCGTTTTGAACAACATTACCAGGTTCTTGCTGAGAAAGCAATTCTTCGGGCTCCTTTTCTGAGGACTGGACAATGGTCTCCGGATGCTCATAAATCTCAACGCGTGACTCCTCTACGACGGGGTCGGCGCCTGCCTCCGTGATCACTTCCTCGGTGATATTTGACTGAATGATCGAGTTCTCTTGCGTACCTGCAGCGGATTCGTGCAGTGGCGCGAATGGGGCGCGTTCGGGTGAAGTAATATGATGCGCATCAGTGAGTCCCTCAACGATAGCGGATTCTTGTGGCGTATCATCTTCAGGGGATTCAGAATAACGCGAAGGTTGCTCAGGAAGAGCAGAGACATCGGGGGACTCGAGGCCGTCACTATTGAAGGTCGCATCGCGTTGCCAGGGCCAGCTAGGAGGAGGACCAGGGCTTAAAGCATTCGAGGGAGCACCTTCAGTAGCCTGCATGAAAAGAGGGTTGAACAAAGGAGAAGCCTCTGGGCGATATGATTCGGCAAAAGTGGCATCATCAGCCTCGGGCATGGTGTTGGGCACACCTGGCGACGAAGAAGCGACAGTTACGCGCTGACCAAATCCAAGCCAGTTTGAGGAACCAGAGCCGGAGCCGGAGGGGGCGTCCTGGCCAAAGTTGTAGTCCATTGCTAAAGGTGAAGCTGTAGAAGGGTGTTTGATAAGAGATTGGCCTGTCGAGAAGAGTAGGAAAATTGAGATTGAATTTTGTTTTTGTTGTTTACTCGATTTGCATGATGATGTATGATCCAAGCCAAAGCTCGTGTTGCGACGCGTTTCACGAGCGCGATTACTGTAATGCTTCTCCACTCATACCCGCACAACCGGTGGTGCGTTTAGGATCACGTGTTTTCCATACAACTGGTTAT